>VWYI01018877.1:51595-116216 GCA_013399455.1 Anthoscopus minutus | reverse complement strand
CATTAAATTCAGAAACCCAAAGGAAAAGAGGGTATGTGGAGACAGGAAGAAGCGCTGAAGGTGATAAAGATTCAGAGTCTTCGGGTGGCAGAGCCAGGAGCAGTATTTGTTCAGGCAGTGTTCACCACATATCTCCAAAGAAGCCTGAAGCTTGGTAAATGAGAAGGTAAAAGTAATGATCTTTAAATCTCATTACAACCCTGTTCTGCAGGTTTGGCAATTCCTGTGGAACATGGTTGTAATTCTGGTTTTGTGCATTAAGTGCTTACAGAATCCCATCCCAATGAGATTTTCCTCTTTGTACTCCATTTTATGTTTTGCATTTATACTGATAGTGGTCAAAGCTCTAGAGAAAAACCTGTTACACCTTACATAATACCTCTCCAAAAAAGACATAAGGAAAATTTCTAGAAAAATGGGGATGATCTACAGGTTGCTGGGATTTTAATTCTATTTTCTTAACTTAGAATTTGGGCATATTCTTATATGTGGATTTGGAATGTAAAAAATCTGGTACCTATACAGCATTTATAAATAATTGCTGGGTGTTCACTAAGAGGCTCACTAGAATTTTAAGTGCTGGCAAACAAGTTTTGGAATGCTGCTGCTTGTCTTTCTGGGATTTCAATGGAATTTGTGGTTGAATAATCTAACAAATGTCACTGTTCCACAGCTCCAAATGAAATTGAAGCAAAATCACCCCCCACGCCCCCTGGCCCTGGTATGTTAAGGCCCAAAGCAAGATTACTGCTATGTAATTTCCAAAGGATGAAGTCTTTTTACATGTTCAACTTTAAGTAGAAAGGAGAGGAATTTATATTCAATAGCACAAAACAATCTGCAGGTAAATAAACATCCACTAAAGACTACTGACTTCCACCTGGTTGTGAATGAAATAATCCATAATCTCAGATCCCTGCAACTAGCTTTTGTTTCAAGATTAATATTTAAATCTGCATCAGAGCACAGTAAGATTTTCTGTATAAAATTGCTCTCTTGGGATAGCAGTTGAGAACACTGCAAGACTTTTAGCAAGTTCAGTGGCACAGGAATGGCCTCTAACTAGGAAACTTTTTGGAAACAAGAGCAAGTTTGTTCAAGGACTAAAGTTTGTTTTCCAGTCTGCCACAGTGAATGCCTTAGCAAATTAGCTCTGTTGGCTGTAAACTAATCTTACTTTAAATCACCACATTTAATAATTTCATTTTTTTCTACCCAATGTTGAATCCCGTTTCCCAATACTCACCAGTGCAGTGGCATCCATTGTTATGTCTCTCCATTTGTTGCATTCCATGTCCATAAAATGTTTGTCTTGTGTCAGGTTGTAAACACATATTTAACTTCTTAGATGTAGAATAGAAAATATGGGGGGCTTTTGATCACAAAATAAGCCCCATCTGAAAAATGTAATTTTTAAAATTAAGGCATCTATTAGAATAATATGCTGGTTTTGTTCTCATAGTAGGTGAAAAAAAAATAGTTTGGCTGTCAACTGGATAAACACTTGTATTAGTAATTTAATCAGTATTTCACATTAATCCAGCTTTTAAAATTTTTTTCCACTTTCAAAAATTGATAGTGATAAACCCCATAGGTTTTGAGTACAGAATTTACACAGGCTTAGTTTGGACTCCAAGCTCTTTCCACTTGGCTTATTAGGCTGGTTCTAATACCTGAACATAATCTGTAATTTCATTAGCCTTGTACTGTATTTTGTGTTGCCCTTGACTTTATTCATAATTGACTTTTCTCCAGGAGACAGAATTACTTTGCAAGTACATGAAAGTCAGAACCAAATTTGCCTCCATGGATATGGACAGGAGCTGTCCTTAAGGAGAGGGTTAAATTGACCATGACACTGGTTCTGGTTCAGCATCTGTGGGCTTTGCCACGAGTGTTTCTGTGTTCAGAGACAAAAAAGCCTTGTTCAGAGGCAAAAAGCCTGTTCTGAAATGTGACTGAGAGGCTTTTTTGATTACTTGGGAGGGGGGTAGGTGGAAAAACAGAGATGGACATGGTAATAAGTGCAGAGAATCTTTACAGAATTTGTTTTGCCTTTCATTGGCAATTCCTAGAATTAAAAAGGAAGGAGATACAGGATATCTGACGAGAGAAGTCGTTAGATAAAAGGAATAATAAACAGAATTTCTAGCTGTCTGAGAGATGATGATTATTATTATTATCCTTTCTGGGTGTATATTCCAAGTGGATCAACATGGTTCTAGATATGAACCTAGACAGACATGCCCTGATGAGCAGGTAGAAGTTACTCTTTTCTGAAGGCCAAAACATCTTGACAGTATTTCCTTGTCATTTCCTTCATCCCCAGTATTCCTTGAGAGACAAGAGGAGCTCTGTGTGCTTAAAGCAACTTACCTGGTGAAGGAGGCCCTCCCTCACATGCCTCCTCTAGAAACTTCAGTCTGGCTTTTGAAGAGCACAGAGTTCTTTCTTTTGTAATGCTTCTGAAGGGCTGGGAAGGCTGCTCTGTTGTGAAGTCAGGGACGGCAAATACTTCTGAATATTGTAGGGCTTGCACGGACAAATACTTTTCATCTCTCTGCAACCTTTCAGATCAGCTTCTGACATCTTCAGATCCAGCTAGGTGCTTTGAATTGCCAAAATGAGGCAAGTGAGGAGGAAGGTGTAGCTGCTGTGAGTGGCACACAATGAATTTTACTCTCTTTCAGCAGACTGGATCCTTCTCTTTAACTCCTTTCTTTTGAGTTCCCAATTTTGTGACATTGTCTTGTCCCTTGTAATTCATACCCTCTCTTTAATTATTTGCCCTTCATTAATACATATTTCTATGACCAGTAAGAGTGAGACAAGAGAATTGATTGGCATGACACCTCTGAGGCATTTAAACCAGTTTGTTGCCTCCAGACTGGCAACCTGTCATAATCTTAATATTTCATGCATGGAGGATATAATAGTGCTGTAAAAACACCACCAAAGTTCATCTGTTGGCAGAAGTTCAGCTCTTTGCTAAGGCTGCTGTGAAGAACAAGAGGAAAACTCTTTGGGAAAGTAAAATTGACACAATAATGTTCAATTTAAATGAAATTCATTATTTGCTGGGAATAACGAGAAATCGGAACATAACAAAAAACAACTGTGGAAGGAAGGTTATGCAAGAAACCTACAGAAAATACAGATATTGTATGCCAACTCTAATTTGGCAGGAGAGGTTTGTATAAAATGAGATTTGCAAAGTATTATTGAGCTGGATGATACTGAGAGGCCCTCCACCTAAATACCATAATTGAAGAACAGCGTGTACCTTGGAAACATAATGTTATTGATTGCTGGATGCATGTTTAGTCACTGGCAAGAAATGCAGCAGTGACCTTGGCAGATGAGCCTGGAGGGGTCATTTAATTTTTCTCAATATGTGATCCTCAGTATGAGTTCCAGTCAGGAGGAAGTGTGAGGGTCCAAGCCGCACACAGCTGCAAGAGGGGTGCAGCTGTAATTCAAATACAATTAAAAATGGAAATTATTCCAGGATCACAGGTACTACAGAATAAGTTTTTTTAGTAGCAGAAAACTTTCTGTGTGTCCTGGACTGATAAAACAGCCCAGTTTTGTTTGTGAGATTTTGAGACATGACACAGCTTTATCGTGATGCTCTCCAGAGATGAATCACAGATCATTTAACTCCATCTGAACCCTTTTTTTACCAGTAATTTAACAATTCACAGGCCACATTGAAGGTAGCAAGGGATATCTCTGATGTCCAAAAGAGCCTGTACTGAAGATCATATATAATAAGCATATAAAAGAATACAGGGTTAATACTTGGTACTCTGTTCTCAGACTCATTTGTACTGGTTTTGTTGGTGGTTTTGTTTGTTTGTTTGTTTGTCTTTGTTTTGGGTTTTTTTTGGGTGGGGTTTTTATTTTTGGGGGGTTTTTGTTCTTTGGGTTTTTTTGTTTTTTTTTGGTTTTTGGTTTTGTTTTTTTTTTTGTTTTTGGGTTTTTTAAAATAAAATTAAGAGCAAAACACTCATCCTCAGTATTTATGTGTGTTCCTGTGTATATTCTTGATGTAGACCTTGTTGTTTATATTTTTCCCACCTTTTCTTTAAACATTTTCTGAGTTTGTAAGTCATGTTCTCTTTGCTTTGTTGGAGACACAGATACCCAGAGCCATTATAAAACTTGCCAGCTTTTTTTCCTTCACCCATTCAGATGTGCTGCTCTCATCATCCACTCTGGGATACTCTGCCAGTCCTTTTGTAGTTCCAGGGAAGAAGTAGACATATAATTAATTATAAGAATCAGCATTAACACAATTTATGGCAGTTGTAGTACAGTGCATGGAGGAGATTTTCAATTTTTATGTGTTTAAATAGCCCTGCAGACTTAAAAATATAAAATCTCTTGATATTGTAAAGTCTTTCAAGTGCTTTTATGCCTATGAGTAAAAATACAGTGGTTCTTACCACACCTGCACTGTCTAGTTAGACTTAAGATAATAACTATTGCTGAAAAGCCTGTTTAAATTTGCAAACTCATTTGTGCCATGTGCAATAATGGACATTAAGTGCTCTTTGGAGAAGACAACCAGTGATTTTTCTCTTGACATTAAAAATGGAAATCATTACTATTACAAATGGTATTAAATGAGCAGATTTACATGGCACTAATGAATGCTGGTTTGTGCATGGAAATAAAAATCCTTCTAAGACCACTGTGAGCTGGCAAGTGGGCTTGACCATGTATTTAAAGTAATGCTTGATCAATTTTTTCTTAATTACACGGTGAACAAGGCTGTCACTATAGTACATTAAAATCTTACCATACCACACCACTCACTTGAACACTTACAGAGGTTTATTGATTCTGTGAATTAACAAAGAAATGGACAGGCATTATGAAAAGTCAAATTTACTGCCCCACAGTGTTTCTTAACTACAAAGGCTGTACTTTTAATATACCTTTTTATAAATAATGTATACTGTCATATTATTTTATTCTATTGCTAACGAATATTGGTCATTGATTGTCAAGATAATGAAATCTTACTAAGTCGACCTCACCGTAGCCTTTGCTGTATCATCTGTGAGGACAAAAGAGACTGGTCTAGAGACAGATACTTGTGTTAATGATTCCATATTTTTAAGATACAAGTTAAGGGGTTTACTGCACACGAATTCAGATTTTGGTTACTGCCTTGCTTTTGTACTTACAGAGTGATACAGATAAATCAGGAATGGAATGTTCCTCTAGTTTTGAAGGAGATTAATATATTGGAAAAAGTTGTAATTAATAGAAAGAGAGAATAAATGTAACTTGGAGCTACAGTGTCCTTGAGCAGAAAAGTCAGGAATCTTCCATTTAAAAACTGAGCATGACACCTTTCCACTAACCTGAAAACATAGTATTACGAGTTACTCAGGGATCTAGCAAACATCATTCTCATCCTAAAGTCTAAGTAAGGCTTTAAAAAGGTGAAGGTCTGTGCTAAGTCTCTGGTTAGGAACCCCACTATCCCTGCTTGGCACTAGGAGAAGACAGATTATAAATACCACTGGATATTTTAGTAGTCAATAACTAAGCTGAAACCACTGCTGACTAATACTGTGGGAGCTGCTGTTTATCAGCTGGGTCAGCTAAGTCACTTAATTCTTCTCCCATTAGAAAGGATTTGCATGACCTTTTCTTTGAAAAATATTAATCCATGAAGTATTTGGAAAAAGCCTTTGCCATTAGACAGAGAAAATCCATGCAGTTTGGGTAGGCACCTTTGAAAGAGCACATTTTCTGCTGTCTTCTGCAAAGCAGCAGATGATGCTGCGTCTGCTGGAATCAGAAGACAGCAGGGAGAGAAAGCAGCCACTGTCTCCTGCTTTGCCATTCACTGAAACTAGTCCAGTAGCCACAGCGGTAATACAAGTGCGCTAATATAAAAATTTATATTCTTAAGGTCTGCTTCAAATGAATGAAAACCTTGATGTGCAAAGATCTGTGTTCATAAACATAGTTTAGATTGGAAAATGAAGGCCAGGAATGCTAACAAATAATGCATATCCATGCTTTTTGCACACTTCCAGGAATGGTGACTCCACCGCTTTCCTGGGCTGCATCTTTTAATACTTGACCACCCTTTCAGTGAAGAATTCTTTCCTCCTATCCAATCTGACCTCCCCTGCTGCAACTTGAGGTTGTTTTCTCTTGTCCCACCACTTGGAAGAAGAGCTTGACCCCCACCTGGCTACAGCCTCCTTTCAGGGAGTTGTAGAGAGCAATAAGGTCTCCCCTGAGCCTCCTTTTCTCCAACCTAAAATTCCCCAGATTCTTTAGCTGCTCCTCATAAGCCTCCCCATCCTCACATCTCTTGCTAGGACAAGAAGAGAAGTTGAATAGAAGTGAGAAATTTCCCTTGTTGTTGCAATTTTAATGAATTTAAAGGTCTGTGCAATTAAAAGTAGTAATTGCTCCATAAAGCATAAAAACCCATTGGGTGGTAGAGTGTGATACAGTGTGGATGGTAATGTGGGTGTCAGGATGCACCCAAATTCTTTAACCACAAAATTGGAAGTGATGTGCAGCTGCTCAAGCCTTGCTTGCTGCAGCTGTGCAAAACTTTCCCAGCCTCTGCCCCATCCTGCAGAGGTGAAAAGCAGCAGAGGGCAGATGGAAAAAGCAGTGTATTTTTTTTTTCAGCCTCTAGAATCAAGGAAAAATATTCCAAAGACTGTGTTTCCGAAAAGCTAGGACGTTTAAGAAAATATTTGATTATGGCTTCTCTTTTTCTTTTAATGTTATTTTCCAACACTTCCCTCTTTAGAGGCAGTTCTGAAACAACAGATTCTGCCTGAGCAGCTTGGCTGCTATTTGAAAGGTGAGCGAACTCCCCAATTAGGAGAACACAGTTTCTACTTGCTGCTTTTCAGCGCAACTGGGGAAAGCCAAAAGTGTGCAGAGTGCAGGTGCCCAGTCACCCATGTGATCCATGGTGTGAAGTGTTCTAATGAGGAGAGAGCTGGGTTGCAAGACAGATGTTCTGGGCCTTTTAATTATATCTCATGCATCAAGTTGTAGTTCTGTTGTCATGGTAACTGCTTTGTCTCTCTGTTCTGCATTGCTGCCACTATGAAGCCCTAGGCACTGTGAGGAGAAAACCCAGAGAAGGATCCAAACAATACATTATTAAAAAGTTTTAATATTAATAGCATTGATTTGTCGGATTTGGCATTTACCTTTCTTCAGATGAGGTAACCTAATGGTTTCCTCTGTGATGAAAGAGCTTAAGCAATGCATTTTTAAAACTAAAGTATTATCTTTCCAACTTTTGCTATCTGTAATTTTGAGAGTCTGTCACTTCTGAGAGCTCTGAAGTTAAGATAATCTACTTGCTATTTGAAATGAGCTACCAAGGAATCACCTGGAGTGATTAGAGAATGCAAGTGCAGCATGTAGCTGTTCAGAGCTAGAAAGTGAGAGGTTTTGCCTGTGCAGAAATCCTTTTGCTCACTTTCCTAAAACTGTCGGTTGTCTCCAGTTTTGGAGGTCCATTTTGGATGCCTATTGCCTGTGCTAACATGTTAACAAGCAAAGTGCACTCTGAAGTGGGATTAACAGAAAAATTTCTAAACAAAGCTATTTCAGTTTTCAGTCAGAATTAAGATGGAATCTTGAGATGCACGCTCTGAAGACCTGCTTGATATGACCATGATAACTGTGGAGACACCCCAGTGCCTCTGGCAGCTTCCAAAAATAATGGTCTAATGCCTTCCTTTTTCTAGGGTTAAGGCATTCCATACATCTATTACATAGAAAATGTAATATGTATATAGTCTGCTGGGTTTAACACTGTAGTAGTACTGACAACTAGCAAAGGAATCCAGAATATCCAACTTTTAGAAATTATTCCTGTCTTTTCTACCCTACACAAGTTCTGTGCATGCTTGAAGAGGGATAACTTATGCCTGTTGTAGCACTTAGATGTCAAGATAGAGCACAAAAAAATGAATTATCATGTCCTTAAGAGATGAGTCTGGTATGAGTTAATCAGCATTGCATTTCACTGCAATGAATTTTCAGGAAAGCTTTGAAGAGCAATGTAACAATGCTTGAACTGAAATTTCCAGATATCATCACATTTCTCCTCCATTATGACATTTGTCTTTTATCCTCCTTATTCTTCTTTGTAAAATAACTAATATGCAAAAGGAGCCATGCCAGACTCACTCAAATATATTAATATAATGGGCTAAAATAGAATGACTTTCCTAAATAACATAGAAAGCTTTAAATTAAGCTACAGAATTTAGAAACAGGATTGCCCACTTAGGAGAAAGACGTCCTGCACCAGGTTTTGAAATGGAAGTTATGATACGAAACCCAAAAATGTAAGATTATTGAAACAAACTGGCATTAAACCTAGGAATGTTTTTAGGCTTAATATTACTTTAATGCTTATCTTTCTTCATTCTTTCAAAAAAAGGCTGCATTTACTTTGTTGCTCAAGTGTGTCTGGGCATATTTCTTTTATACCTGGGACAGAGTTGCTGTAAAGAAGTCAGGAATAAGGTAAGAAGTCAGAAATAAATAAATGCTTACTGCATTCCAGCCAGCAAATAAGAGACGGGTAAACAAGTACCTGACTTTCACAAGACCTCAAAAATAGCCTGAACAAAAGAATAAATGGGGACATTTCAGCTCCCAGCTCAGCCATGTGTGCCACATAACTCTACTGGTTTGAATGTGTCATAGTTCAGCTGCCTAAAATGTCTTAATATCCTGGAAGGAAAGAAAACGGTATTTTTAAGCAGAGGCAGATTTTCAGAAAAAGCTAGGACTCCAAATTTAACCAAGATTATTCTCTGAAAAATCTTATCATTCCTAAGAGTTTCCTCTGAAATAGTTTCTATAAACACTCTCTACCATATTTAATTCAGAGGCCTTTATCTCAGGCTCTAATGGAATCTGTAAATTTTGCACTAAAAAAGCCTAGAACTTTTCTCTTTAGTAGTGTGAAAGAATCATAAATCAGATCTTGGAGGAGTTAAATGTTTTTTGCGGAGAAGGTAAGAAATTGGTGTTTTTTCAAACAATTTTTTTGAGATTCATGTGTCTGCTGTTGGAAAAATGGAACTCCTCAAGTAATCAAGTACTGTGGCTGGCAGCCATAAAGTCATGAGGAACAGAGCAGGATAGCAAAACTTCACCTGCCAGGACTAAAAGTATCCAGAGGGGATTTAAAGTTTCTAGAAGAACTATAGTGAAGAACTCTTCTTTCTCCCACCAATATCTAATTTGAACAATTTAAATAAATCCAAAATTATGACTGTCCATTTATTTTTGTCAAATTCAAAAGCTACTAATATCCAACCCTAAAACAGTTTTCATAGAGAAGTGGAGCATGCAGCTTTTTCAAATAAAATTGAAAGAAAAGTTGTAAATCACTTCTTGATGTTATTATTTCACCAATTTATGATATGTTTTAGAACAAATCATTTAACTTCACTGGACCTTAGCTCACCATTAGTAAATTTGGATTGATGACACTACTCCAATTCAAGCAGGCAGTAGTGTTCCCATGGTTTCCATGTCTAAGAAGTCTTTTGAGGATAATTGCTTTAAAACTTTTAGGTATGGTACAGCAGGGAGAGCTGTCACCTCTCTGTGCGTATCAGAAATGTAGAAAAATTTATCAGACAGATATTTAAAATACTAAATAACACACTTTCCTCTTTGGGGTACAAGAGACTCATTGACTGGACTTCTCTTTATTTGTATTCCTGTACACAGAGATTTGCTATAAAGATACAAAACGGATGCATAAAAAGAGCCAAAATTCAGTCAGAAAAGTTAAAGAAATCCCCCACCCAGGACATATGCCTTGAACTGCCAGAGAACAGCATCGATTTTCATGTTTCCAGAAGATCGTCTTTAGTTCCTGAGAGATTTTTAAATTAAGTGAAGCAATGAAAGTCAAGCTTTTAAGGATTGCTTACTGAGATAAGTTTCAAATTCAGTTCAGTTGCCAGCAGATCTGTCCTGGACAGCAGAAACAAATTGAACACTTCTCTCTTAGCTGTATCTTTCATACTGAGAATATATAAAAGATCCATGTGATTGTATCTTTTCCTGTTGGTGTGGATGAGTTGAGGACTCAAACTGAAATAAATCTGCGCTTGGTAAGGTTTTTTGCCAAGACTTGGATTTTCTCCCTTTTAACATGAATGAAATCCACAGGTAAAGCTTTGTTAGAAGTCTTCAAATCTGTCCTCAGATCCACCTCATTATATCCCCACTAAAACCTTTTAATTTGGTTTCAAGAAAGCAAGTTTTGGACTGTAGAATTATTCCATATACATTCTAGAACTGGAAGATTATACATAAAATTCTTATTTCAGCCCTGGAATTGTCTGTGAATGAACCTCCTGTGTGTTTTCCTGGTTGCCCAGCAGTGTCATAAAATTTTTAACGCAAGTTTCAAAATGTGCATGACTAGTATAAAATATAAAAATGCCTATAGTGAAACCTGTAGCTACCAGCTATTGTGGTTTACAAAAAGAGAATTAGCTGCTTTAGATGTTATTTTTTTGTTGTTGTTTTCAACCCTTATTACTCATCACAGAAGACTGAGTAGTCTCATGGTTCTCTTTCAATATTGAAAAGCAAGTTAATTTATTGCTCTGTGTGAGCCAGTTGCATACTCAAAACAGAGAAGTCACATAGAGTACTTTTTTTCTGTCATGGGAGTATGACTCATGCACTTTTATCTGTACCGACTATCTTGCCAGCATTTTTGGCTAAAAATCTTCCAGTGAAAAAAAAGATGAATATATAAATACTTATTTTAGTAAAGTGCTCATGATCACTGTGATAAATAACACAATTATTTAAAGCTTGTGTGCAGGAAAAAATAAAACCACCCAGTTATTTTTATTCAGTATCCTGTGCACTTTACAGTACAAAAGGTATCCAAGATAATGTGTTAATTTGATTTTTTTCCCCCTTAAACATTTTTAGCCTTTGCAGGGAGGAACAATGAGGTTTTGTCTCTCTGGGTGGGCAATGAGGTTTTGTCTCTCTGGGTGGGCATCAGGCATGGAACTCAGATTGCTTACCAGCTTCTGACTTTTGAAAAATGACATCATCGGTTTCTCAATTTCTTAACTAAAAATGAGTAAAGAAGGGCATTGTGATACTACTGTGATACCTACTAATGGAAAGTATAATGTTATGGATAAGTATTGCTAATTTTTTAAATTATTTCTTTTTTGGTACTGTTGTCTTTCTTGCTGCTTAAAAATTGACCAGGAGCAGAAGGATTTTGCTTGGTGTGTTGAAAAATATTTGCATATAGAGTAGGTGAAGAATCAGTGATCTGGGGAAAATTTATGAACATTTCTTGGGGTGATTGTTTAACAGATGCAGTCTGTTTCAGCTTCCTGCAGGCTGGGTTTGTGGATTTGGTCCTGCAACAATAGCAAGTAGTGTAGCTAAACTGCTAGAATTTGCTTTATTGTATTTCTTCTTAATAAAATCATAAGTGATTTAAGAACACAAATGTTGCTGGCTTTCAGTAGGAAAAAATAAAACTAGGAAAATCACTCGGATAATTTTAGATATCTTTCTTCTATAGTATTGTTTAAAATGCAACAAATTTATTTTAACCTATAATTGAAATATATCTGACAATGCAGTTTCCTCCAGGGTATGACATAATGGTCATCTCTGCCTCTTCCATAAAGATCTGCCATATTCAAGACACTCCTTTTTGTGGTGATTGTATCTCTTTTCTCTATTACCTATGTAGTCTAAAACATATTGAATAGTCCATTCTTTTGTGTGGTGCTTTGTGCATTGTAACTCAAAGCTCTCTTTGCAGATGATATTATATATAAAGAAAAGTAAAAAGATACTGTGCCAGCAGTACTTGTTGAGAAAAGAATGGTTTCTATTCACAGTTCTGAAATGGCATTTATAAGAGTTTCTCTCTTCAGCTGTCTCTCAGGCACAGAAGGCCAACGTGTCCCCTGGCCTGATCTCACTTGAAATGCATCTTGAAGCGCAGGTGTGCTCTGAAATGGAATAGTTTGTCTGGAGGGAGTTTACTGGGAGATTATTTCCCGTTTCCATTGGGTACTGCATCAGCATGGATAAGAAAGCTCAAGCCTTATCTGCAGCATCTGGCAGATCCTGTAGCAGCCCTCCAGGTGAGCCAGGCTCCTTCTGGAATGCCTTGCTCAGCCCAGGCTGTGCTGCCTGCACAGCAGGACAGGGGCTGGGTGCTGGCAGGGGAATCCTCAGTTCCTCAGAGCCTCTGCCCTGCCCTATCTGCGGTGTCCTGGGCATGGAATGCCAATTGTTCTGTCATCACACATCTTTGGTTTATGGAAATCTATCCAATGCTCCTCTTGTTCTTACCCAGTTTTTCATGGAGAGTTTCGTGGAAGTACCTTGGGAGATGGAAAATAGACTAGTTTTGTTTGTTGGTTACTGCCTCTCAACTAGCAGAAGAGCAGTTCAGGCCTACTGACGTGGTAAAAGTGCTGAAGGAAAAATATGAACGAAATGGTTTAATTCAATTTTTTTTTCAAAATTATATCAAGAAAGACAGATTGTGGTTTTATTATTATTGAAAAAGGGCCATGGTAGAAAATATATCTAGCCCTTGTATGTGCCCTGCCAGCTGAGGTTAAATGTGACCTGGTTGCCTCCTCTGGATGCTGAGGGCAGAGTTGTTTTGTCTGGAGGAACATGCCAAGTACTTACACTCTCCTTACAGCTGCTGCATTAATCTGTACATTTGGAGTAGATTTATTCTTGTTTTACTCACCGATCCTTGGGATTTGGATATTCTTTCAATCACCTCCATATAACTTCATGGTAATTCTAGTTCAGAGATTCACTGTTCGCAGAGGACAGGGATTCACTGCCTCTGAGTACCTTATATAGTAAAGGCACAGGTATAAACACTTGACAGTACTCTGTGTGTGTGCTTCTATAAAACAGTTAATAAAATTTTATTTCATATATATTTATATATAATTAAAATTATTATTAAAATTCTAATCAGTATACTAACAATTTTAACCAGTGCTAAGGCCACTACATATATTTATTTTTTAGGATAATGCAAAGTATTTCAATAGAATTAGAGCAGCAAGCCCTCCTACCCTACAGAGAAAGAGCAAACACCCAGACACTGCTTTTAGCAGAGTATCTGACTAAAATTATAACCTGGTTTGCTTCCTGGTAACTCCTGAAGCTACTCCATGTAGCCATTCTCCTATTTGCTCTGCATCGTAAATTTCAGTGCAGGGTACAAGGATTGCCTAGGAAGATTTATGGCCACAATCTGGCTACACTTACCTATTAAAGAGGGTGGTATGTGCAGAGTATCTGGAAGGATAAATAAGGCCACAACCAGGTTGATGAAACATTGAGAGATTACATTATAAAGGATATTACTGACCAGAGAAAGCCATATGTACAAAACCTAGAAGAAACAAGTAAGTTTGTTAAGACTTCATTTTGCAATCAGGAAATATGTGTTGATAGATTGTGAAAAAACTAAGGTCAGTTGTGGAATTAATTGTTTTATTGTGTTTTAACTGCTTTGTTTCCATCAATCCACTAACATTTACAGTTAGTGTGGGAAGATATGTGGCATTTAGGCATGGCATTTTGGAAGGCCTGAATGAGAATGCTTCAGCACGCCACAGGCAGGAGCTGAATCTGGCTTCTTTGCACACCCACAGCTGGGACAAGGCAGTAACTGAAAGTTTAGGGGTTGGCTTTAGGATTTACAGCCTGTCCCAACAAGTCTGTGTTGTTCCAGTGTTGAAGTTTGTTACTTTTTGGGTACTGATGCTCCAACAGTGTCACAGAGTGACGCACCAATAAGATGAGACTCAAGAAAAGACTGGAAGGGCTGAGAGACAGTTTAGGAGAGAATGACAGTGAGTGGATTTTCCTGGAGATGAGCAAGGAAGTGAGCCATTCCAAAGTGTTCAGCTCTTCATTGCTGGGAGGACGTAAACATCACAGCACTCTTAAGAAACCAGGTTACAGGTACTCTAATTATTATATATATCAAAGAAAGCTAGAGGAAGAGCCTCAGAACTGGGAAGATAATAGATCTGAGGCAATCTAAGGTTGCTTCTCTACTATCAAAAAATACCTTCCTATTATTCTATCCTATAAGAATATTCATTAAATATTTTTATATTGAGATTTGGCATCTTAGAATAGATATTTTTGTAGTAATTTTTTAAACTCTTACACCAGAAATTGTCTGGCTGGTTTACAGGTTTATTTACATCTAGGTTAAAATTTGACAGCCACAGTTCTATGGGCTTGTCTCATACTGTCTCCCTACAAATTGAACGCAGGATGCAGAGCTTAGCAGGACTCAGATGTTTTTATCCTCATAAAGTAACTGAGGAGACAAAACCATGTGTGCTTCAGGCAGAAACTTGTGTATAAGAGCTGCTACCTCTACTACTTTTAATATATATTAAAATGAATTGTTGTTGTTTTATCCTCTGAACTACTGCTTCGAAGGCACATGTGAGTAAACAAGACATTTTAAATGGAAAATGTATCTCCTCCTCCTTTAGCCTCTGATTTCCCTCTTCCTTTTTCCAGCCCCTCTGCATCTCTGCTGTGGGCAGACAGCCTCTCCTTGCTCTCTCATCTATTATTTGTTATTCCTATTTTTACTGACTATCCCAGCGCTTGCTGAATTCTAGCAGTCTTCTTACTGAACCTGAGAGATTCAGTTAATTTTTGTACAAAAGAAGAGGTGAAGCCAGTGGTTGAATGCAGCCATCAGCCTGGCATGATTCTCACAAGCTCCAGGGGCTCATTTTCTGTTGTGCCAGCCTGAGGCTTCCTCAACTTTTTCACCAAAAGATTTTCTGACTTGTAGAAAAGACAGAAGGCTCCTATTCAGTGCCATCTATATATTCTCAGATTTTAATACTGGAGTATTTTCAGTTGCAGGACAGGTGGGATTTCCATGGTAGAAGAAAAAAGGCCATGAAAGGCAGTTATAGGACTAGAAATTACATATTTTTCTTCTTGCTGAGCAGCAGCAGCAGAAAAAAAATCTATTGTTGCCCCATGCTGAATGGCAGCAGATGCTGGGGCTTTATAATACATCAGGTTCTTAGTTGAAAGAACAGACTTTGAAATATTTTCTGCTGGTTTGTTGCTATTCATAAGTTGCAAACAACCATGCTTGCCTTTATCAGAGAGGATAAAACAAACAATATGGTATGCAGACAGTTTTGCCTGGAGAAAATCCTGCTCAGATTTTGTTGTATAAGGAAATATCTTTGCTAGAAAAAGGCTCTATATTGTGTTATTTTTCAGTCCTGTCTGATCCAAGTCTCAGTCAGCACCAGTAAAGCTGCATGTCCAGTACTGGGCAGTCAAAGTAAAATAAAATCAGCAAATAATGCATTTATTGAAAGTACAGTTTCAGAGTTGCTAGAATTGATGATCAGGTCAGGCAAGATTTACTGAAAAGTTTAAAATATCAAGTGAAATAAAAATGAAGTATTCTACAATGTAAAAATTCCTGAAAAAATGAGCAAATGCTGAAATTGTTCAGAATCATTCCAGTATTTCCAGTTTTTCTGAAATCTTAAAATCAGTGAAGCAGGAAACAGACACTATTACATGTGGGCGTGCTCTTGCTCCTCATTTTTTACTCTGTGTAAACATTAGAGCTCTTAAGGGTTGGCTCGTTCTTACCTGGTGCTAATTTCTGTTCTGCACAGTCTAGAACTGAGCTACTGTAACCTCATGACAGACTTTGTAAAGGAGAATTTGAATGAAAATCTTCTGTGCATTCCTGGACTACATCCTCATTACTTGATTTTTTTTGTTGTATACCAAAAGGCTCCAAAATGTTTTCATGAATGTAGGAGAATAACTAATGGGTAATTTCTATCAGTGGAAAGAGAGGGGAAAAAAGGCCATTATGTCAAAGGCGGTGTTAATGTTCCCAGACACATTCCAGTCATAAAAGTCAACTCTCTGCTATTTATCATCACGTTTAAAAAAAAAAAATTTCATGCTCGCAGACAAGTGCAATAAAGGCGTGGAATGATGACTATGCCTTTTAATTAAGTTCAACTTGCAAAGCTAAAACTGTTTTCCTGTCTATAGAAAAACACGATTTATATAGGAAAAGTGAAATTGATTAAAAAAAGAATTTGTAGCTAGGTAGAAGTTTATGAATACCCAAAGGAGATATGATGAATCAGAATTGAATGACATTTTTAAAAGTCCCTTTTCTCCATTTTGGAGAAGATATTCATACAATGTTTTATCCTTGTCAACCCTACTTTCTTCTAAATGTTTTACTAATAAAGTAAAAACCCTTTCAAATTGCATTCACAGAGTTTCTCTAGATGGCCCAGAAAAAAAAATTGTAGCTTTGCTGTTATTCCTGTTTTCCTGTTGTATTCATTGCCATCATTCTGTGATGACATTTGAAAAATAGCCTGTTACGAGAACTCACCAGCTTTACAGAGAAAGATTCCTCACCCAGGGATGGAACACAGCTGTTTCCACAGAAAGCATTTGGTTACTCATTGGATGGATCCTGCTCCATTAATGCTGTCATTGGAAAAATAAACATTTTTGTGTCCCACCTGTGGGAAGAGAAGAGTTTTGTTGATAATTACTCTGTTGTGAGCTTCTCCCTCAATGCAGTGTGCAGTCTGGATGAGATTTTGCGCAGAGATTTTGATTCAAACAGAAGCTCAGGTGGCAGCCAACACATTTCAAACAGAGAATTTTATTCTTGTTCAATCATCTGGAAAAGAACAGTTTCCCACTTCTGGTTATATTGAAATGCAGGGAAATTTTGTGTCAGAGTGCATTTCTTTAGTTCCAGGCTTGGGCCTGACCAAATTTCCCTGAAAAGTGCAGGCTATCAAAGACGCTGGTGGCTGCTCTTCAGCAGAATATTGAAATTACATCTACTTGAAAGACAGTTTCAGAATAAAGAAGCAGCTGGACCTGACTAAAGTGGGGAAGGGGATAAAAAGGCAATTTTTTTGTCTTCTGTAGCATCTGTGACAAATGAGTAAGGCTCCATCCTACAGGCCATTTTCATTTTGTCTTTTCTCCTCTGCTATGTATCTCCCTCCTAACATTATCATCATTTATTATACCTTTAAGATTCATCTCACTGGCGCAAAGCTTTTGGATCATGAACCTTCCATCCATAATTGATTCCTCAATGGGCCATCTGTGACTTCTTCCTTGATAAGATAGCTAAGAATCCAGAATTTGATTACTTTCATTTTTATTCATGCCACCTTTTAGGAGGGTTTCTGACAATTTCTGTTTATTGAGCTCTGTGGTGCATGCACTAATTTAGCAGCTGTATGGTGTGATTTTACTAAGGAATAAAGGGGAGATAGATATTTCCTTCTGCCTTAGCTTGTGCATCAGACTAAATCTTGCTGATACTGTTTGTTATTAGATAAGTGCTTAGAAGAAGTGGCAGAGACCAGAATACCATGGACTGAATGGTCACATGTGAAAAAAAAATTGCTCTTCTAATTTTAGACTTCAAACTTTTGGACTTTACCATCAGCTAATAGAACAGGCAATAGATAATAAACTATTTTTCTGCCATGGTCCTCCTTAGCGTGGGACATGGCAGACATGCAGTGTGTGACCTTCTTCAGATGTTCATTTTAACAGTATGTACCATTGGGATGTATTTAATCTCTTTTACTTGGAATTAATTACAAAGCTCAGCATTTCATTGGCTTGTCATTAATACCTAGAAATTTTACATGAGTTTACTGAATAATGTATCAAGTCCAATTTCATGCACAGGGGAGGAAAGGTTATTTCTTGTGTCGGCTTAGCTACCAGCAGCTGCCTGATTTAAAACACCCATCACTACATACAGGCTAGGGATAAGAGACAATGGTGACTTCAGAAAACATGCAAAATGAGCAAGAGTTGCAACTTTAAAAAATTTCAATTTTATTTGGACCCCCAGTACTAACGAAAGCATAAAAAAAAATTATTTAAAATTCTTTATTATATCCTCTTGAAAGGTGTCTCTCCCTACTGATGAATACAATTTCCACTTCATGGCAGTGCAAAACTATGTTCATAAAATTGACTTTCCACAAAACCGAATCTGCAATGAGTTTAGTTTATGGAGAAAAGAATGGAAACAAAGCTGACGCTGTTTTTGTGAAAAAAGTATATTCTGCTGAATATACTCCATCTCTTTTTCTAAAATCAAAAAATCCACACCAAAGTGTATCTAATCCACACTGTATTAAAACACAGACTTCTTCACACTCACACACAAATGTCTGTTTCTGTCTTGTTTGTCAGAGAGGGATTACTATGGTGAAATCTCCCGTTATTTCTATATAAATGTTCTGTTAGAACAAGACTTCATTATTATATCTTCGAGTGATCTCACCAGTGCATCACAAAACAGTATCATAATTAAAAACTAAACTGGTGTCAGCAGCATAAAAATGAATGAAGAACACACTCGTGCAGAATACCTTTATTTTGTGTTTATTACCTTGCTGATTTATAAAATCATTAAAATTATTTCTTAATATATGAGCTCACAAGGTGATTTTGTGCCAACAACAGCAAATGCAAATAAATATCTGGAATTCAATAACTAGAATAAGGAAACCAGCTTTTAAAATGGAATGATTTATCTTCCAAGGCTTAAATAAATAATTAAAGAGAAAACCTTACTATTTTTACTTTTGTATTTTATATCAGTTAATTGTTGCACAAATTAAACTGAACATAGTATGAAGAGAAATGGATAATTACTCAAAGGCAATTAAAGATTCTGAAGGCTATGTAGTGATTATGATTATTTTCTTTGGAAAACAAAAGTGCCATTTATCTCTAATATATGCTGTGTAATTAAGTCCATATGCAATTATCTTTCTCTTACCATTCCCTTCCAATGGGAACTGTTTTTTAAAATGTCTGGCAAAGAGAGAATGTAATTGTGTGCAGTGAGATACTCCTGCACATAAAGGATATCTTGGGGTTTGTTCAGTTTGGCTTCAATGTGCTTCCTAGGCTGATTGCACCTGGTGACTTTGGACATGTCCTTACTCATGCTGGACACTGGCACAGTCACCTTTCAAGCTCTTGTGTGTGCCACCCTATTCCTCTCTGAGTTCTCCATAATTCACTATATCTTTCAGCTTTTGTACATATTTGTTGCTGCCCTCATGGTCCTATAAGTTGGGCTCTGTGTAGTCTGGCTTAAGAGGAGATGGAAAAATTTCAGTGCAGACCCCCAAACCCTCATTCTTGAATTTCTGCAGCCAGAAGAGTGAAGGGGCAAGAGAAACTAGAGAGAATGAAGAAAATTTGAAACAGGCCTTGAATTTTTAGTGGTTAGGAACCTGACATTATCTTTTCCCCTCTCTCCAGGTATTTCCAGCCTAGCCCTTTCCTGGCTTATAGAAAGAGATATTTATTACTCTTAATGTCTGTCTTCCTGAATTGGGAATTTCTGCTTGTATAGCTCTGAAGTGTCAGACATGGCCAGATAGCAGCGCTGCTAATAAAGTGGAGTATTTTTTCTCTATGAAATGTACAGTAACATGAGGGTTTAATGTCTAAAAACAAATGATTTATCATCCTTGAGTGTCTAAGCCTCTATTGAACTAAAATGCAAGACTTTGCACTATTTTTCCTATAATAACATCTTAAACCAGTTTCTAAATAGATATATGCTGTTTTACTTATGCATTTCTAAATACTCTTAAACATCTGTAAAATAATTACTTTTAGTACTACTGATGGCTGTAATATTAACCAGATTTCTGGATTTAGCCACAATGGTGTACAGAATTTGATATATAGAAAGTTGTTTTGAAACAAAAACTAGCTGCCTAAGGCAGTTAAATATAAATACAAAAGTGTTGTGTTTATCTTTATTTGTTTAGGATTTTAACAGATTGACCTCAAAATTTAGGAAGACACCTACATTTAGCTTACTGCATGTTGTTTCATAAACAAGTTCAGAATTTTAAAATTTTTTATTGATACGGATTAGCAATTTAGGCAACCATTGCTGAATAGCTAAACCAATATTTGAACTCCTAAACAAAAAAAAAAAGTCAGCCTCATAATGCTCCAGAGAGTCAGTGTCTCCCTTCAGGGTTTGCTGGTGTCAGAAACACTTCCTAATTGTGGTTTTCTTGTCTGGATGCCTCAAGTCAGGCACTTCATAGTTTGGTTTTGAAATATGACATGATGATTTGCCACAGTGAAATTCTCAGCGCAGTTGCATTAATCAAGGACTAAATAGGTTACTACTGTGAAAAGAAATTGCATTTTTTGGAAACATCTGGAAACATCATTTAGCTAGCTTTCTCAAAGACTCTTTTTTAATAATCTTGAATATTCTTATCAGCACAGTGTAAGGAAAAATAATGACTCAGGTCAGTCTTGTCTCAGCCAGTACTTTGTGGGAGAAAATAGCTGAGTTTGAATGGCATGCTTTGTACAGATAACTGCATTTTAATAATGAGTTTAAATGGAATCTGAGAAACAACCTGTCATTCATAAATGAAGGTTGAAGAAGAATCAGAAAAAGTACAGATCTTTCCTTGAAATTATAGTGGTGCTAATTTTTGTCATTTCATACCCAGCCAATGCATTCCTTGATTAGCCCCATCTATGATGCACAAAAGGCAATGAAAAGTGCATATCCTTGGGAATGAGCTCCCATTATCCATCCCACTGGCATGCAGAAATAGGTCTCACCATGGTTTGAGCCAGTTAAATATGCACTAAATTAATTGTGCTACCTACCAGGGGAGAAAGTGGGGCTCCTCTGGGAAAGAGACAACCTCCTGAGGCCTTTATATGTCTGCTGATTTGAATTTTGGGTTGGAGCACTGCATCTTTGCATCGCAATGCCAATAAGGCAAGGTGGGAAAATATTCCTGGTCTTACAACTCTCTTCATGTGGTCATAGCACAGAGAGGGCAGGTCACAGAGAGAAAAGAGTTCTTGGAACACTTGCCATGCTCCTCAGGGAACTTCTGGGTCAAATGTGGAGTTGGTTTGGGCAAAAATAGCAGCAAGTTCAGCTGTAGGTGTTGTGGGTGTCATGCACACCCCCTCACAAGCCACGGGTTGGCCTCTTCTGTGCAGGAGATTAGAAGGGGGCAGCTCTTCCCATTTATTCAGAGGTACCACTTTGAAATTCTCAAAATCCACATAAAGTGGGAAAGAATGCTGCTCCTTTACTGAATCAGAAAGAATATGAAATGATCTTTGTGATTAATCAAAATGCAAGACGCATATTTTACAAGTTCTTTTCCAAGGTGTAAATTATATTTCAAGCTGTGCAGGCGCAGTACTATTCCAGTCACATGTGTAGCTTAATATATATTTTCCAGAGAAAGAGTGATTATGTAATATTTTTACATCAACGATGATGGAAGTTTCTCAGTGTTTTATTACACAGTAAATGCAATTTTTCTCTAATTATTTAAAGGGAACAATGCCCCCATGGCTATTGGAATAGTTTCTAAGATAGTGAGCAAGAACCTGATACTGTAAACTGTGGAGATACAAAGTATTGGCAATGATCCTGTCAGGACACACAATTGGAGTATATGCTCTTAAAACTGAGCTGGATAGCCTTTGTTTAGTTTGAAAGACACTGCTGCACACAATGGGATCCATTTCTCTTTTGAGAACCCTTAGATGAAGGTACAGTACAGTACCACCCTCAGTCAATTCGATTCTATTCTGTTCCTTTCAGGGAAGGCACTGGTCTGTCTTAACTGATTCAATCTCAAGGTGATGAAAGGAAGATCAATCTTGCAAAACTTCGGTTAAGTCATGCTGAAAAATGACATCTTTGTGCTCGCTGGTTATTTGTTATCCTCTATTCCATATTAAATTCGTGTCAAAACCCCTTGTTTACAACAATCAGCACTTCAAGCTCAAAGTCACATTTGAAATGAAACAGCTTCTTTCTGTTTCAAGAACTATGGCAAACTGCCTGAAAAGTATAATAAGTTGCTTGTTTTAGGAGGGCTGATAGCAAGACACAGATCACTGGCTACAGCTGTTTGCTTCTACAGTCAAAAGTACAAGCAAAGAGTACAGAATTGGACAGTCCCTTCACATGCAGAGGCAGATGGGCTTCCATTTGGCTCTCCCACTGCCTTGGAACAAAACAGAGGGAAATCAATTCTGAGAGCTACAGACCTGCATGAAAGAGGGGAAGTGGTTCTTCTCCAGGATTGTCGTGGCATAATCCTAATATAGATTTAGGATTTATTTGAAACTTTGTTTAGCTGCTTTAACAGTCCTGGAATTGCCTCCAAACTGGACTTTGCCAATGTTCTCAGGCATTTTTCTGATTGATAGGAAGGTAATTATGTTCTTAAACATCTGCTGAATTTTGGGTTATGAGTATATTCTCTCTCTGTGCAATGTGATTGCTAACAGTGAAAAAGGCAGAAATTTTGTTTTGCAAGGAAGGAGTGGACAGGACTCATTAAATATCTCTAAGCTTGGTCAATCTGTTTAGCTCCTTTACCTAAGCAGAGTGCAAAAGCTGCAACAGTGGAAGGAATTGTCTGAACTGAACTGAGTCAGTTCATTCCTGAGGCTTACTGAGGAGATGAAACCATTCAAATAAAGGGCCAGGAATGAGGAAAAAGGCAGGATTAAAAGGCTGAAAAGCTGTAAAATGTTCCATTGTCTAATCAAGGACTTGCCTTTGTACTTAATAAGTACATTTTCACATTAAAATTCAACTGAGAAATGTAATCTTTCAACTGATCACATGTATATAGATATTAGAGAATTTTTTATCTTTCAGGTGATGTTCCTACTCTCACAACGAGCTTTCAAAATCTTCAGTACCTTTAATTTTCCTGATTTTTTAAAAATTATTCTTCAAAAAGTATTTTTTCTTTTTTCCTTTAAGATTTTCCAGAAACATTTGAGTAGCTTATCCATGCATGCAGTCAAACTAGACATTTACAAAATGTTATTGCCTGCAATGATACTCTGATAATCTTGTTTACTCTTCACTGTTTTAAACATGCAATTCATTATGTGGTTATAATTTTTCAAATATGTATATGTGTGTATGTGTAATGTATCAGCTCAGATGACATGATTTTATTATTCTCCAAGCAGCCAGCTGCCCACCAAGTGTGACAGTAGCCCATATTTAATGTCATCAGTGTCAGAGGGAAAGCTGCTGCTGGCATTTTTAAGAAGATACCATGATTGTCATATTCTGGTGTTGGCAGCAGAGAAAATCTATTACTTATTTTTGACTGCTCCTCTATTGACTAAAAACATTTGGAGGGTGATTAATTACCATGGTGAAAAAAAAGGGATGTTGGGATTTTTTTTTCAGTTCTTCAAACCCTAACTTCAATAAGGAATACAGATTTGTACCTTCCCTAAACCTCTTCATTCTGCATATGCTGAAATGCTGGATATCTCTTGCATGGAAATTTGCATGAATTGAAAAGAAAGATGGAAATTCCTGTAATCTTAGTTTTCTTAATTAATGATCTTGCAAATAAACAGGTTCTGTCTTGCGAATGCCCATGCAGTAAAGATTTGGTGAATTCAGAGAGGAGAATGGCACACCAGGTGTCTTTTCTACCTCTTGTACATTTTTCTGCTCTTAATTTTCCTCTATCAGAGCTGGATTAAGGTTTAAAGAGTTTGATATCTGAAACACTGAATCAAGTTACCATTAGAAACTAGAACAAGTGGCACTAAGCTTCTCTGATGCTCAGGATTTAATTTCCTCTACTTGGAATCCTGAGACAAATTACTATCAAATCATATTTTTATAAAGGGAGAAAATCATGAAAAGCCAATAAGCAGTAAAAACTGTTTCAAATATTACTAAAAACAGTATTACAGTGCTTCCTTTCATGAGACCAGCTATTTTTTAGAATTCTACAAAAACTTAGAGATGAAGAATTTATAAACCTTGATTCAGTGATATAAACCCCTAAACTTTAAGGCCCTTTTAGTCCATTAGTCTTTTCCATTTCTTTCCCTTTGGCTGTGAGGGAAAAGATAATATTGTAGCCTTTTTCTTGGAGTTTCTTGCCAAAAGTAGAATGTGGATGGAGGTTTTCCTTTAATTTAGTACTTGAGCTTATATTACGTCTTGGGCACAGATGAATTTGTGGGCATTTTGTGGGCCCTCCTTTACTCCAAGCTTTTCTTGCAAAATTATACTTAGAAAAAACAGTGTTTATTTTCACCTTTGTCATTTTAATGGAACCCCCACTGCTACTAACTCTACATAGAAGAAGGTTTTTCCCAGTCCTGTGCTGTTTAACATCAGAAAGACAGGAAGCTGAATTAAAAAGAGAGATGAATTATGAGAGGTGAAGCAAAGAGTGCACAGGTGATGCTAATCCAGTACCCTTACATTTGGCACACAAAGTACAAATCCATCCACCTCATCTTCCTGGATTAAATGCTCAAATGCGGTTAATTGGACTCAATGTTAAACGTTTGGTACATTGGAAATAAAACTATTTTTCCCTACAGAGCACACACAATTGTGTTGCCTTAGTGGGGTGTCCAGCCCAGGAAAATGGAGGGTTTGTGGTCACAGCTCCTAAAGCAAAGGCACAGACGTAGCACATAGCATCCAGCTCGTTTGGATAGCAGGAAGCCAGTTATAAAACAAAGTTAATTTCCTCACTTTCCAGTGTTGAAATTTTTATTAAGTGTCATTTGACCTTTACCTTTCATACATCAGAGAGTTCCTTTAGTTTGACCGGAACCATATATTAAAGACCTTTCTCTTAAGGTATTGATAGATACATAAAAGCAAAGGCCAGATTTTTCTCCTGGGAATGTCGTCTATGGTAGATATCCTGCTAAAGTATTTGTTTGGCATTTCATAGATTTTAAGGGCAGGCAGGAGCGCACTGATTATTAAGTCTGACTTCCTGCATTAGCTACACTAAGTACCTCATCCAATTAATTTATGCTGCAAGACCACAGCTTGCATTTAAAGCTACAGACAGAGAATTTTAAATTACATTGAGCTTGATTTAGACTCTTTGTGTGACAGAAAATCCACTAAGTCAGTAGGTTTGGCTAGATGTGCATTATCACACTTGTTATTAAAATGTGCAAGGCATTATGAGACTCCTTTGTTTAGTATTTTTTCTTTCTTTTTCTTTCCTAGATTAAGACTCTGAATTCACTGGCACATTAAAACATAATTACTGGCTTCAAAGTTCAGCACTAGTTGACTTGCAGCTTTAAAAATTCATGGTGGTTGTTTTGGAGGCTATTATCTTGCAGTTAGACACAAATTGAAGTAAACTTAATTTTCCCCAAGAAAGGAAGTGAACTTTTGCGTTTCTCAGATGTAGAAACTTACACACAAAATGAACACATCTGTAAGATATATCTTGCTTTTTCTTCCTTTCTTTTTTTCCAGGAATGTTTCCCCTTTCCCGCTAATTCTAATCTAGTTGATTTTTTAAAATATATTTTTCCAGATTTGGAGATGGGTATTTAAAAGATTACAGAGCTTCCTCTATCAGTTTAGTGTAAACTGGATTTTGCAATTATTTTGCAAAATACTTGTCTTGGTTGCATCTAGCAAATACATGGATTTTGCACTGAAAAAATAGGAAAATTTCATGTGTATGTTTGTTTCATGGGTCTTGTGCAGTTTCAGATTGAGTGGATATTACAAGGGGGAATTTTCTGTTACAATATATGATCTCTCCTACCTCTAAACAATCCTTTCTTGGCATTTTTCTTGTCTACCTACAGGAGAAAAAAATGAATACTCTTTAAAAAAGCAGAAGTACTAACATAGTGAAATATTTTAAAATATTTAAATACTAATGAAAAGGTAAAACATAACAGTGAAAAAATTGAAATTTGGAAAGCATCACCCAGAATATCAGAATAATGGGTATATGGCACAAGTCTCCTATGTCCTGACTTAAGCGCCTTAAGTCAGAAGATCAGCTCAGTCCCATTGAAAAAATTTGATCCTTCAGTTTGATCTAGGCTTTAGTCAGGCAAAATTTTATCATTAGATTTTCATTTAACGGTTTTATTTGTTATTACGAACAAACTTTTATTGCAGTAGGATTTAAAATAGAATTTAAAATTCAAGTAAAACATCAGGAGACTGTATTCTTACTGGAAGACATTAATCCAAGAGTTTGTGTATTGTTCTAAAGAATGGTGGAGATAAGCTATGAGATCAAAAGTTTTTTACTCATCACTGATGGTAATATTTTCAGTTAGTCCAATACTGGCATAATTAAATAAATCAATGCTTTTCCCCTGAGTTATTAATCTGGATAATCTGGTGACATAAACACTGAGACAATTAGAATTCTTTCTGATATGTTTACCCTCTTGTAATACGTCAGTATTTTAGCCAAAGAGTATTTTTAGAGTATTTGACATTTTTTCGTAACAAACATCCCCATTCTGTATCTTGTATTGGTATGAACCTTACTTTATTTCTTCTTATGCTTAAGAGAGATTTCTTTGGTGTTTGTGAACAGCTGCAGTTATTTACAAGGCAATAAATAATTAGGAACAGGAGCCACTAAGCATTTGAGATTTATGTTTCTGTCATGGATAAGGAATATACATGTATGCATGGCACAATAATCAAGATGGCATAAATCCAGTAAATTATATATAATTGGTGACTGGGATCTTTGATCTTGGCTGATCTACTTTCACTTCCATTGTATCCAACAGCTGTAAAAGGTTTCTCATCCTGAAATCTAATCTTGGCCTGAAAACCTTATTGAGGAAACTCTTCTGCTGCCTCTCTTGTCAGGAAATTTGTCTTCAACTCCAGGCTGAATTCACCACTTAAGTTCTTGCAGTGGATCTATTTTTTAGAAAAATCTCCAAAGTCCAGAATTTAACCTCTAGAACCAAGGCTAATATAAAATGATAATAGTATCTGATTCTTTTGAGTTCTCAACTAAGTGTGAGTCTGAATAATCTTATGTGTTGTACCTCTACCTGCAAAACCAAGTACTCAAAGAATAGAAAAAACATTCTGCCATTTATAAAATGCTAATTTGGGGGGATTCATATTAGAGACTAATTGAATGTGAAAGCTCATTCATGTTTAATATGAATGTTCAGGGTTTAATTGGCAAGTTTCACCACAAAGATGAGTTAATGGGTTAAAAGCTATGAAGCCATGTTGGAGTAGAGACGCAATTTCAAAAATGTCTCTCTGACCCAATATATGCTCAGCACCTCATGACCTGTAGAGCCTTTTAATTACAAATATGATGCTAATGGGTATTATTTTCCCTGCTGTATTTACATACTAAATTGACATTTGCATGACAGCAAATGATCAAAAGATCATTTTGGATCCAAAGTTCAAAAAGATTGATCCAGATTTGGTTCTGGATCAAAAGATTTCAGAATAAATGCTTTGAGTTGCTTGCTTCCCCCATCCCCCTGCTTCTTCTTAATTAAGAAAAAACGAAAATGCTGATTATCCCAAACACTTCTGTCTGGAAATGCTGCTGGGGTTTCCTCTGAAAGATGGATTCCACATCTCCCCTGTCTAGCTCTCCCAAAAAGGCAGAAAAGCAGATGGGACTTCACTCCTGCCTGACTTACCTTGCAAGTGGCAAAGATGAGGAAATCCCACTGAAATCCTTGGATTAGATGCTGCCTGGAAGTTGACAGAATCATGTGTCCAACCCACAGGAGGCATAACAGGAACGTGAGGAAATCAGGGAAGTTCAGTGATAAATTATTTCAATTGAAACATTTATTTTAACGGCTTTTAATAAAACACCTTTATAGTTGGGGCTCTTTGCCGAAAAGAGCAGAAGGTTGCTCCCGTCCTGTAAAGTCTCTTTTGTAGTCACTTTCAACTAAATTGAGGAAGCGTCTTACTGAATATGAAATGTCTGTTTTATTGAATCTGAGTCACAGCACAGCTGAGGAGAGTGGAATGGTTTAAAGAGAATCAGTCAGAAGGAACATTAATTAGTGTTTCCCTTGGAATATGACATTTTTATTTACCTAAAAAACTGACAGGAATTGACAGGAAGTTTTGTAGAGGTTTACAGACCAAGTTCAACTAACTGATAGTAAAATCACTGAAAAATCACTGTGATATTTTGGGAAATGGCAAAGTGACACTTTGCCAATATGGGATTTTAAGACTGGGAACAACACACATGCCCAAATCTATGAAGACGTTTTTTATATCGCAATAAAACTTATGGCTGTTTCACCTGAAACAATCCTTTCCCAAGCTGCATTCTTACTGAGAAAATCGAAGGTCCTGTGATTCTCCCTCATCCTTCTCTGTCTAAAACTTTTATCTTTACAGAACAGAAACTCACACAAGAGAACAGCCAGGTAAATTGGGGGATCATCCAAACAGTTGAAACAGGGAATTTCAAATATTCAGCTTCATTAAATGATTTGCAGACTATCATAAATGGAAGCATTTTGCAAAATATAGTCAAAGGTCAAATTCAATAGCAAATTTTTTTACAAGGATTCTTTCTTTAACAACAATAAATGCTAAATTTAATCACAGTAAAATATGGTGCAACACTAAGATAGCATAACTGGATTTTAGTATTTGCAATGTAATGAACATATTGTAGTTTTAAAATAATTATGTTCCAAAAAACCCAATTAAATAAAAATAAGGTTTTAGGACATTATAGGTTATAATAATTGTAAATGTATTTCAAAATTATTAACTTCTCTTTTTTCTCCATTAGTCATTTTCTGCATGTACCTAGTTACAGCATTCTCACATGATCAGAGATTTAGCGCCACACATCTCCAGAAGTTGAACCATAGTTAGAAATATTCTGTTGAGTTTGAACTATAGAGACAAACTCGCCTTTACACAACAGAACATTGGGCTTCTTCCAGGGCTTAGCAGAAAGAAAATAATTTCCAAAACATGTGTTTCTCGGAGGGTAATCTTTTTTTCCAACCATAACTTTAATGGCTGAAGTCATGAAACACTGGACAAATTTCATTAATGATTCTTTTTTGGCAAAATAACCTTTAATGCCTTCTCCAGTTGTGCTCCTTTACTCCAAGCTTTCACTGTTCTGAGCCTTTGTTCCACTGAAGAGACACTCAGCACAGGCATGGTGGTGCAGTGATAGGTCATTAACAAAGAGTTCACAGTTAAAGAAAAATCTCAGTGTTTCCATTCCCATTTGAATCCTGATTAATTTAGAATTGATGGGGCCTCTCACTGGCAGATGAAATACTGTTCAAAGGCTTTAATCCCCATTCCTCCTATTTAATCTCAGGAATTTAAAGGTTGTTTAATCAGAAATCAAAATGCATGACAGGCCTGAAGTGAGCAGTTGGCACCAGCAGTGGTGTGTAATGTATTTACAGCCACACTCTGCTTGCCACGTGGTCCCTTGGAGATTTGTCAGCACGGTCCTGAGCAACGGGGATGAAAGGACACCAAGGGGATATCTCATCCCTCTCCTTGTCCAATGCCTGTCCAGCTCCTGAGAGATATCTGTCTAATACCAGAGATTCCACTGCCTCCCTGGGCAATCTGTTCCAGTGGTCTTCATTATCCCATCATTAGGAAATTTATCATCATGGCTCACCTGAATCTCTTTTAATGCAGCCTAAGCTCATTACTGTTTGTCCCATTGCCATGGACACGGAGAATTTTGCAGCAGCTTTATACCACTTGAAAGCCGCAACACTGTACCCTCATGCAAGACAAAACCTCACTGTCAAATCACATTTTCTTTTGTTAATGCTCTCTCCTAGTCTCCACTTGGCCCATCTTTTGTGCAGTAGGGTCTGATCGAGTGGAAAGGATTGTGCTGTGTATCTTGTAGGCTGGGTTTATTCCTTCTGGTCCAAATATTCCTCTTTTGTCCAAATAGCTGACACTGTTGATTCATGTCCAGCTTAAAATCCTTTAAAACCTTCAAATCTTTCCTATAAGATTGTTACTTAGTTAGTGATTACTCCTTTAGAATACACACAGCACTTTTTTTTTCTGTTTAAGTGTAGAAACTAACATTTATTTTGATATTTGTTTGCTTTGCTCCTCTCATTCACTGAAGGATCACTGAGAACAGTGATGAACTTCATTCCAGTGGGGCTAGATTGGGCAGTTCCCCAGAATTACCTCAAGTCAACAATAAAACCAGTCTTAAATCAGGACTGAAATGTGTAAACTTGTGTAATGTAAAAATCAAACCAATTTCTGGTGTAAGCTAGTAATACTAATGAATGTTATTTTTTTATCTATAACAAATCTTTATCAATATTTGTTGACAAGATAGAAAGGTTTGTGAGATTCTGTAATGTGGATGAATATATTTCCCCATTAAAGGCTAAGATACAAGAACATGAGCTGCTAAACAAATAAGGAGAGAAAAATCTATTTTTCTAATCTATAAAGAGGGATAAGATTCTATTCTGATGATTTTAGTCTAATATTGTTTGTGTAGCTTCTAAATTTGGGCTTGATTTACACCAACAATAAATTATTGCAGTCTGTAATTTTATTATAATATTTCTATTAATAATAAAATTACACATACATACATATATATATATATATATAAAAATATATATAAATATGTAACCGGTATTTCTTGATTTACAATTCAGTGGAAGCCAACAATAAATTCATTCATGAAAGTGATGTCCAGGATGCATTGAAAGAATGTTCTGTTAACCAAGATAGCTATAAGGAATTGTTAAAAGCAGTTTACAAAGTATTGATAAATGTGACAATCATCCTCAAGACTTGACAACCATTAGTAGCTTTCAGTGCTGCTTAAAGATACTCTTTAGTAAAAATATAATATAGCCAAAAAGTAGATCTTTCAGAATAAAAACTTTTAAAAACATAATTTCATGCTTTGCTTATTTAGCATCTACTAAAATAGTTAATGTAGAAGGCAGAATTTTAACTTTGAAAGGCTTACTTGTGAATATTTTTACTGTGTAATATTTATAGCTTAAACTCAATGCAAAACAACAGCACATGTTTCTGGAGTTGTGTTTGATGCCCAGTTGCTAAAAAAATTCACAGAAAAAATGCTGCTAAATTGAAGTTTATAAGGATACTGTGTTAGTTTGACATTAGTTAATATTAAGGAAGAAAGAAGGAAAACATCAACAGAAATAGTTCTCCTGAGAGAGGCTCTTGGGAGCTTCAGAAAGAGCCAATAGCTGCCCAGTTCTGAGAACTGACAGCTTTGTAAGCCATTAGAAATCAGAATCCACCCCCGTGAACACCCATTTTAAAGCCCGGGAAACTCTGAACTCTCTCTTTTCGGCTTCCGGCTTCTGAAGGTGTCGGGGCTGTGGCGGGGGAGAGGCCCGGCCTGGTTCCAGCGCGGCCTGGCCGGGCCGGGCCNACCATGATTCTTCCTTTAAGTGAGAAAAAACCAGAGGGTGACAACATGAACAAAACAGGGTCAGTTGAAAAAGAGTTTAAGTATCTTAATGAAGAGAAGGAGAATGAGGAGACATCCTAGATTTGAAACGGAAAGTTCTTTTAGTAATACCGTGGAGATGGACTATAATAACTACAGCATTTCCTTTTAATTCATGAGAGAAAACAAGTATGAAGAGATGGTGACGTGTTCAGTGTGAACCTGACCAGAGGCAGCAGATGACCAGAGGCAGCAGATTTTTGAAGCAGTGGTGTTCTGAGGAGACTGAAGAGGACTCTGTGTTTTAGGGAGCAGAGAAAAAAAACTTGTGTTTCTTGGAGATGAAGATGATTGTAGAAATTGGTGAAGAGAGTTTTTTTCTTTTGAACAGCTCATCCTTAAAAAATGACACCCCATAAGTTAACAATGACCCATTGACTCAAATGTGAAAATAAGAGGAATTTCACAACAGCAGAGTTTTTTCTAAACCAAGCAGCTGCTGTTTTGTGAAAATGCAAAGTCACGAGAAGACTGTTCTTGTGGACATATCTCCAGAGTGATGAAAAATAAAACTCCTCACCCTATGAGAATTGAAGAAAGATTATTGTAAAAGTGATAACTGATTTTAAAAATCCCAGATTTTGTTTTATGTTGTCAAGTAGAAAAGAGAAAGGTGGGCAGGGGAGAAAAGTGTTCTGGAAGTTTCATTTTGATTTTTCCCTTTCATTTTTTTTTTAGTTTTGTTGATAAACTTTCTTTATGGTCTAAGTTTGAGCCTGTTTTCCTTTCTCCTAAAATCATATCTCACAACAAAGAAATGAGTAAGTGTACTAGTAAATTTAGCTAGTCCTAAACCCACAACAGATACCTAAATAGTAAATAAATGTATCCAAATAAGTATTTTTTACCAGTCTGTCAAAATCTAAACATTTCATGGGATGATCTAGAATGTGATGTTGATACTCAAGCAGCTGTGAGGTCACCTACTGAAGTTCAAATATTTAGCACAGACAACATGAGAATCTATCATTCTGGGATAGGGGCTTCTTATTTTTAGACAGCACACAAAAACCCATGCTCCACACCACAGACTAAACAAGAACCACCAAAATTTGCTCCCTGGTGTTGCATGTTTAACTCCACTGAGGAAAACTGCAGAGCAATTCAGTGACCCAAAGGAGAATAAGGGACCTGGGATATAAGGTCTTCAAAAGCTTTAACTGATATGTATTCAGTGTGTTATTTCCTTTGAAATTGTTTTAAAAGTCATTGTTAATATCTGCTAATAGCTGTAACAGTCTGATAAATATGCTTCTTTGTAAAAACTCAGAAAAGTGCAGCTCTGTGCTGAGAAATGGATTTTGTTCAAATAAAGAAAAAGATTTTGCTAAATCTCCATGCGGTCTGCTTCACCAAACCATTGTGTCAAAGTCCCTATAAAGCCTATTCTATAAAATCTCTTCAAGGAACCTCATACATATTATTATTCCTTAAGTATGTGCAACAAAGCTTCTAATATGTCAGGGGATGAAAATTAAATCCTGAGTTTAATTAATCCCAATCATTATACACTTCTAACTGTCCATTTTTTGAGTATTCCTGTTCTGAATTAAGATTTGAATACCATGTGCAGCAGCAGTCATTGACACATTGGTGCATTTTCAAGGCAGTCCCTATGGAATCTGTTGGTGTAGTTCCTTCAGTCTTTCAGCTGATTTTTCCATCTTTTTTTCTGGACAACTGGAGCTGTAGCTCACTTTAAGTCCGTGCAGACACACTCCTCTGCAGAAGCATTCTGCCCAAAAATCCAGTTGTCCTCCAAGGCCATCCCCCAATTTGTCACCAACCTGGTCCAGTAAACTGTACTTCTTTTTCATCTGCAGCCTTCATTTGGTTGTCAGAGAATGGCAATCTTCCCTTTTAGCATGTTTTCATCTCATGATAGTTCACATGGCGTTGTGAAAATTTGCCTTGGGAGATAAACATAATTTTATTTGTTGGTTAAATGATGCATCTGGCTAAGAAAAGTAACATCCTACAGTTATTTTACTTAGATTTGACATTGGGAATAACAGCAATTTTGAAAGAAATGCAGAATTGGCTGACCTTAAAGTGCTTGACAACAGAGAAGCCTTATTGAGAGACATGGCAGAAGTCTTACAGATCACCCAGTATGATGGTTCCAGTCATATACAAGGCTTTCTTAGTATTTCATATGACTGGAAATGTGCCAGTTGCAAACATGAATGCACTCAGGAAAAATAGGATGGGATGCAACACAAGGGAAATGTGCAGTATTCAGATAACAGAACGAAAAACACTAATTTGAGTCATGCCAAAATCCTGTTAGGGAACACAAATGAAATTTGTGTCTAATTTTAGGAGTCTGTTGGGCAGTTGAAGACAGTACAGAGAAAAGTTGTCAGGAGGTCTTCTGAAGGGAGTAAATGTCTTTATACTGCATAGCAGCATCACTGGATTTCTTCAGGGGTGAGTGCCTTTCTGGAAAATACATTAGTCAGAGACTGATTACACTTTAATTACATGCTTTTTTGGAAATGAGAGATCAAATTGGATGATCAAGTGAACTTTCCTGGCCCTAAGATGTCTGAAAATATAATTTTAATGGGTAACTAATATAACGAGTCAAAATACATTTGATTATGTCCTTTTTTTTCTTTTGTTTTTCTTTAAGCTGAAGTAAACAGAAAAGCTTTGAGGAAAAACAAAGTAAGCCACTCACATTTTATGTTAGATAAAGACAAAGGTATTTGCAGCATTGGTATCACTTCAGATATTGCACCTGCTGAGAGAACCAGCACAGGGTATTTTTCTTTCTAATACTTCACTACTTTCAGCGTATTTCTTTCCTCAGCTGTGCCAAGTATCACTTTATCTTCCTACTTAGATATTTTCCATTCTGTCTTAAAATACAGTCCCAGTTGTTCTGATAACTTAAAGTTATTGATATTTTGATGTCTGAGGCATCATTAGCAAGATAGCAGATAAAAGTAGCAATGGTTGGAAAAGCATTATTCCTTAGAACCCTCAGAAAAAAGGAAAAATAATTGCTTAAAGGGAACTTTCTTCATGATTCATGACAGCTTCTGAATGTCTAGGCATGTGGAGTGTCAGGATTTAGAAATATATAAATGATAAGTAAAAAAGAGTAACTCTTAATACAGGGGTAGAAGAAAGAGACATTATTTTTGGTGTCTTACTTGCATCTTTCCATTACTCTTCCATGACTGGATTTCAAAATTTATAAAGGCATGTTTTCAACGAATTTTTCTTTTTTTTATAACATTTTATGTCACTAAACCCCCTCTTAAAAGTTTTCAAGGATATGTGTCTGTTTGGATTTACTTTAAAAGAAATATTGAGCAAAGAGAATTGTCACAGAAAGTTTGTACCTGTACTGTGCTACTATGATAACTACTAAAATCTTTCCCTGTTGAAAAAATTTAGTGCCCATCTGGACCTTTTAGCATTATGTTTTTCTTAATATCTCATATTACAATAATCCCTACTGGAAGAAGATCAGTTGCTCCAAAGGCTTATCATGTTATTAAAAATGGCACAATATGGACTAAAATCAGTTTTATTTGCTAAAAAGACAAAATACTCACAAAAACCCCAAAAACCTGAATGGCTTGCTCAGAGGCATTCATGATTTCTGCCAGAATCAGGACTCTGAGTATTTATCCCAGATTGTCCCTGCCTGCATCTGGGGAGAATTCTCATTCCTCAGTCTTAAATAGTAATGACAAATGTATTGGTGGCCTAAAATTTGGCTGTTTTGAAGGAGCATTTGTGGAGCTGTAACATTTTGCTGTCCCTGGTGGGGATAGTGGAGCCTGTTTGCTTCCAGCTGTCAAAGCAATGGCATTAATCAAGTTCAAGTCAGAGAAGTACTCGAGACTTTCCGCAGAGAGATTATGTTGGTAGTGCCAAAATACTTTTCAGTGTTTTACAAATAAATGAAGACTAGTTTATGTTATAAAAAATTGGAATCTCATTAGATTTATGCCTAAGCAATGGTTCACTGAAATGAATATAAATAAGGTCAGGGACTGACAGAAGTCAAATAATTTTAGTGAATTTGGGGGTGAATTCAGTGTGGTATTCAAGTAGTACTTCATTCCATGCTTGCACAAAATTCATTCTCTAACAACATAACACTTGCTGTGTTTGTATTTTGATTTTGAGTATTTCTCCAATATTCTTTGTTTTCTTAATACCAAGTCATCAGCTATAAAAGGATCGTCTCTGCTGTCAGCCATAGTTCGGTGCTTTGAATAAATGTGTGGATGGACCAAGCTCTTTCTTCCCCATCACAGCTGAAAGTAAAGCAGCTCAGGTGAAACAGAGATACTGCTTTAAAGAGCAACCAGGAAAAATCCCTCTTGATTTTCAGCCAATTAGTGATTCTGGTGGGTTTGCTTTTTCAAAACATTTGGAAAGGGCAGTGCTTCAATCAGCACAGACGACTGTTTTGCATGACCCCCTGTCTTCACCTTTCTGAATGTTGCTTGTAGCTTAGATTGTGTTTGCAAGGTAAAGTTAAGAAAAAAACTGAATTATAACCAGATGATGGATGTACTAAATTATAAGAGGTGGTTTCCTTAGAGATCTTAATAAGTGAAATGCAGTCCCTGCTATGGGACTGAAATGCTGGCAAGCATGGCAACAGGAAGAAGGTAGTAGCTGGAGGAGGGAGGTCAGAAATGATCAGGGCTGTGAGATCACCTCTCCAGAGGAGCTGCTTTCCCAAACCAGCCCCACCTGGAGGCTCCATCTGAGCTTGGGTCCTGGCCTGGGCCGGTGGGAGGGAGCAGCCAGGGCAGGGAGTGAGGCAAGGGGCTGTGCTGAAGCAAAGCTCCCATGCTGTGAGCACAACCCTCAGGCTGGTCTGTGTGGGTAAGGGTTACTGCTGCTCTCCAGAGGGAGAAAAATTACCCCAGGGCTCCCAGATTTGCAGCACAGAGACCTTCCTGAATGCAGCATTTAGAAGCTCATTGATATTCCAGGAGCTCGTACTCCCTAGATCAGGGCCTACTGTGCTAATTAAAATAAAATCATGACTCCATGGTGCTTGCAGTCTATGTAAATTAAGTAAGTGAGCAATGAGTAAAAGAAGGGTGTCAGTCCCATTTTGAGAGAAAGGAGACAGAGAAGACCCTTCCATACCCTGAAACAGGTGCAGAATTGTGCAGAAGGTTTTCAGCCTCTTTTTTCTGAGGCTTGCCCTCTATGAGAATGCCACTGGGTCTTGCCCTCTATGAGAATGGGAGCACAGAGCAGTAGGAGGGGAGCTCTTGGGTGGAATCTTCAGGCTCTGCAACCAAGTGACAGCCATAAATCATTCCCATGGCCCTCCAATAGTTGAAGCACTGTGTTTTGTTACTAGAAAGTCCCGTTTGATTTTTTTTCCTAACCTTTCCACAATAGAGATCTAATTTCTGTAAAAATAGGATTGTGGGCTGTCTCCCAGGTATAAGTTTTCTGATAGCAGAAGTATGTGGGTACTTCAGCATTACCTTACCATGGTTAGTTACTAGTGTGGACCTATCACTGGCATAACTGGAACATCAATCCACATAGTTTTAATTTTGAAAAAGGAGAAGGTTTATATTAAAAAGTAGAATTCAGCTGCATAAATGTCTTCCAAATTCAATGTGAATGGTTTTTTCCACTCAATAGGTTGAGTTTTATAATTGTGTGTCATCGGTTTTGAATAGTTCTTTTGTCCCAGTGTTTGAATGAAATACTTTATAGTTCAAGTAATGTGAAAATTTGGGTTCTTTTCAGAGAACAATTAGTTATCTGAAGAATGCTGGTGCAAACTGAGGCAGATGAAGGAAAAATTTTCTACTCTTCAGACCTTTTGTGTTTTGCAGAGGAAGCTCAAATTAAGTCATGTGAAATGGAAATTTCTTTGAAGGCAACTTACTCTGAAGATCTGGGCATGAATGGGTCACACCTTCTGGTGCAGCTCTAGTGAAGTCAGTAGGTGTCTACTTTGTACCAGCACCAGAGCTGTGGAGGTTTAGTTAAATTCCATTGATTATTGACTTTTTCTTCCTCAGCGTAAGAGGCATTTGTTAGAGTACGTGTCATATGCTAGTACAGTGATGGGTACACTAAAACCTGATTTATGTATAATCCATCATTCAGAAAAGAGTGGAAGCTACAGAAATTACTTGGGTTTAGAAGTAACTTACACATTGTGCTTATAATGGCAAGAATAAATCTCTCACTATCTAATTGCTTCCTATATTTATTCCAGGATTTTTCTGACTTTGTATCTCATAGCATGTCCCTGTTTCCATAAATAGAAATAATTTGCTTAAGCGCTTTCCTTCTGAATACTTTATTATTCAGCTCACTGTCTGTGTTGGTTTTCATGAAGTCTTAATCAGATATATCACTCTCTCTCTCTGGACAGCCTTTTAACTATTCTGTATTTGTGCTTTTTTTTTTACCTCCCACAAGACTCCAGGCAAATTTTCTAGTTAAAGGTTTTATTCTTTAACTTTCTAACTTTGTCAAACGTTATTTTTCTGAAAAAGAAAACACAAATTTCTGTGTTATATGTACTATGATGGAGCAGCAACAAGCACAGCCATTGGCCGTGGTTTCCTGCTCCAAAATGTGAAGTAAAGGATATGGGTTCACCAGACAATTTTTCAAACAGTGTTAGGAGTTAGGAAAGGAAAATTAGGAAACTGATGAACTGGCACATGTGGTGGACTTGGCAGTGAAGTGTTAATGGCTGGACTTGAGGGTCTTAGGAGTCTTTTCCAACCTTGTCTGTTCCATGATTGTGTTGTTTATTCAGAGTATGATCCTCAAGTGGATCATACTTAGGGCTGACCCTAAAGACTGCTCAACATCCTAAAAATGCGTGTGTGCTAAACAGAGGAACATTAATAATAAAACAGGGAATGATGTGTGGAGAAAGAAAAAAAAGAGGAAAGGGAGAACAACTTGAAATGGACAAAGGGAAGAAGGAAGGAAAACGGAGTGGTGGTTCTCTTTCAATGTGCTGACCATCATTGCTGTCAACCAAAATTATTGGGGAGATCTAATTTTCAGCTTTATCTTGTGGAATTCATGCATTCTTTGCATGGAAAAGTAACATAGCTAAGCAATGTGTCTAAGACAAAGATCCTTAGATGGTCTCCAGGTCTCTGGGTATTGATGGTGGAAGTTTAAGGTGTTCTTTCAGAAATATTCAGCCACTAGAGAGAGCTGCCCTTGCTGTGGTTTTGTGCTACAATTAATGAGCAGCAGTTTGTCAGTTGTCTAGGGGGAACTGAGCACCAACCACCAGCTGTTTGGTCAGACTGATAATAGTCTCTGTGTTTCTTTGCATCTGTCTGGCTGCACTTCTGTATTTTTCTCATCTAATTCATAGGCTGTGAACATTTTGGAATCAGCTCCATGTGATAAAAGATCTAGTTTGTGTTTGGGGTGGGTGTTTGCATATCTGTGCTGCAAATATTTGTGCCTACCACAGCAGTGGATGAAAATGGCAGTGGTAACACTAGCAATATGCCTAGACCTGGAGGGGGATCATATGTATTAAATCTGACAGGGTTTCCTGCTGTATGTATGACTAGGTCCATCTGTTCAAAATGCAGCTCGTGTGTACTGTTGTATTCCTTTTTAAAACCAGGGATGAAGCTGACAACATTCACACTGCTACTCCATAATAAGGTGTCACATTATCCTCCTCCAGCTATTTCACACCTCCAGCTATTCCCTTCAGGAAGAATCTAAAGTAAAATTAGTGTGGGGGGTCGGAAAAGATTATTGTGGTAAAGAAGCAATGAAAACTGTTTGAAGGAATGTTAACCAGCACTTTACACCTTTAGTCCCTGAGGCAGTGGAGTGATCACATACAGTACGCACTTATACTGATTCAACACAAATCATTCAGAGTGGCCTGGGCATCATGTTGAGAAGAATGGAAAATACATAACATACATAAAATTATAAATCATAATGTGGACAAAACTGAATCTATCAAGATAGTCATTTTCACATATTCCAGTGAGATGTTCCTCCACTCCTCACTCAGGGATAAATGTCAGAGCCCTGGAGAGCTATTGAGTGCAATTTGCCTTAGGTAGCCATATACTTGCCATTTTCTCTTCCAATACAAGCAGGTACTTCTCCAGATCTGCAGACTCTGTTGCAGTCTATGCCAGCTGCTTCTCTGTTGTCAAAATGATTGACATGACAGAATAAGTCAATCCATGTCTTCGAGTCTCCTTCATTAAACTGTCTTCATTTCCAGACTGAACTCATTTAGCGTTTGTTTTAGGATGTTGCAAGATTTTCTGTAATCCTACAAATCCAGACCATCTCCTGGTGAGTAGAGATGCCACACCCTAGGTCAGGTTGTTCAGAGACTCATCCAACCTGTCCTTCAACATTTCCAGGGATGAGGCAACCACAACCTCTATGGGCAATCTGTTCTCAGCTTGGGCAACTGAGGTGTGGTGCCTTTATTTACACAGGATATCATTGTTGTCTCTCACCTGATCATAAAGCCATTTCAGCTCTCTATTTAGCAAGGAAAGGAGGTTTTCAAGTTTCATCTTGTTCCTGTAGAAATTGCAGTCTGAATATTTAATGGTATTTTTTTTTATCAGAATTAAAATATGCTTAGAAAACAAACATGCAACTTGAAAAATATAGTTATTTCTTAGCAAAAAAGTCCCCCAAAACCAAACCATGACCAACAAACCGCACACACCAACACTCACAGATGCAAAAAACCCCAAAACTAAACCAAATCAAACCAACCCACAAAACCAACCCACAAACCCACGTAAGCACCAACTTTCACATATTCAAACCGGCTGCAATGAGCTTGTTGGTCAAGGGAATTCCTTTATTCCTTTATTCCTTGAGAGCCATTACAGTTTTATTGTCATAAAATTACGATTGGGATTTTTTTAACTGATCTTGTTTCAGCAGTCTTGTGAATCTTATCAGGTGGTACTGGAAACTTAATTAATCAGTTGAAATAGTAAAGTGGATTTTGTTTATCCAACTATTAGGCTTAGGTTCATTTGTTTAGAAGAGTTAAATACACATAGGGAGAAAAATAAAATAGCATGTGAAGATTTGGCCTACTGGCTCCCATTAACTTCAATAGGAATCATGCAGCCAAAGCCACAAATCCCACTTTAAATATATACTGGGGGGATTAGGCTTAATCTGGGCAATGAACCTGAAACCATAAAAATGTCAAGCCTTTGAAAAGTTTTGAGATAATAAACATGCTTATAAGAAATTAGACAAAAGTGTGATGTTGTTGCAGACTATTTCCTTGTGACAAAATCTCTTTTTAGTGTTATCTTTCCTGTGTCATTTAAAGCTTCCCTTCTGTGAAGCTGGTGGCGAAGTGGGGGTTTATAATCTCCTTTTCACAGCTGCCATGCACAAATAGATACATGAGAATGTCTTGTGTTTATCCTGTTGACAAGCTACAGCTGGACTGCAGATCACAGCAGGTATTACAAGTGAGAAGCATGTTCATAGCTATATCTTATATCTTTAGATAAAGGATTATGCAAGCCATTAACTTCAGTTATACTGGGGTTTTTTTAATACTTCAGAGCTTTGGTAGAGTCAGTGAGCAAACTAGAAGATGAGGAGTATTTAATATGAAAAAGAAGTGAGATTGTGTCCATTTCTTGACCATCTAGTCTTCTTGACCTATCCTTTCCACTCCTGTATATAAACACCGAAGTAAAATGTGCTGCCTGATGGGGAGACAAATCCAGGTAACTAAAACATTTAGATGGGAAACTTCCAGACAAGATGCAAAACATTTAAGGTATTTTTCAGGTTCCTTGAATATTTGCTTCTACAGTTTTTATGCTGGTATCTAAATTCCTCTAGGTCTCCTTTCACTGCCCAAGGATTTGCAGCAGCTACTTTTAGTGTTAACTCCATTGTAGAGCCTTAAATATAAATCTTATTTATTTTTCTGCAGGTTTAACTCTTCTAACAAAAGTGTTACAGCCACCCTAAGAGTATAGTAACAGCTTTTTTGTAGCTTGTGCTTTGATGAGGTTCTGCAAAGTTCCCCTCCAGGGAACTGTGGGTCACTCTGTGGGCACGCCTGGAACCTGCTGTGTTCAGACAAGGAGCAAAGAATCGAGGTGTTTGGACCATTTTTATGTGAACTGTTGGTTGCTGGACACATTCAAAATAGAGAAAGGACTAAATTTACTTAAAAACTGTGTTTCCAAGCAGTGTGAAAAACTGAATCCGGGTGGACAGTTGCCACTTTCTAGCAGTAAAGATGTTCTCTCTTCCCCTTGAAGGGAAGGATGTTTCATCATGAGGAAAATCTGGGATATAACTTAAAATGTGGTAGCAACAAAAAGCTGAAAGCACCAAGCAGTGGAAAGCTCTATTTTCTTGCTCACAAGCCAGGCCCTGTATTTGTAGCTGAAGAGAAACTTAAAGTTATTAAAAAAACCTCATCTATCACTAAGAGTGCCTTCAATGTGCTGTGTACAGCAAAGAGATGCAGAGCAAGGTGTCACCCAGCAGGAGCTGCAGAATGAACAAGGAACAGTAAATTAACAAGTGAATGTAAAATCCCTGACTTGCCCAGCACACCACATTACCCTGCACGTGTGCGTGCAATGTGGCAAGCAAACCCCTCACAATAAATGTCAAAATACAGTCTTGACATCACAAATGTTCTCAATATATACCCAGACTTTGCACCACTCAGTTCTATCAGCTTGCCTTTACCAGCATGTCAGGTGCTTATGGTTGTTTCCTTCTATAATTACTGTGGATGCCATTCTATGAATAAATGGAAGGAGACTGTTACTGACAGTTAGATCAGAAAGTTTATAGCATAATGCATTATTCTTGGTGAAGAATTAAATAAAGAGATAGTGAAGCAAAAGAATTTGTGATTGCCAATGAATTATGAGCTTAGGCAATGTTTGACTTTCACGTGTATACCTCAGGCACCACTTTAAGATTACATTCAAAAGTTCATTTGCATTCAAAGTGAAACCCACATAGGTGATAGTGACTAAATTTGGAATTGTAATGCACATCTGTGTGTACTTGGCATGCTGCAGTCCCTGAAATTTGACTCTACTGCTGCAGTGAGTGGGCTGTGCCTTTTGTCCACGGCAAAAGGAGTACTTCAGCAGTTCCCTCAGAACTGCAGTTACAACGCTGTTCTTGTTTTAAATTCCTGCAAAGATGGCATAAAGTCTGTCCAGAAGCTGGAAGAATGGAACTGCAATGGAACTTTATTTCAGCAACTGCAGTAGTCACCCATTTCTGTCCAATCTTCAGGAAATCATTTCACCACAGAAGCTAGTTCAGATTTTTATGGGAAGCAATAACTCTTCCAGACTTTTGGCCTCCTCAGAAATGTTTGTTTCCTTCTCAATCTCAACACCAGCTATTGCTGGACCCTAAGAGTTGGTCTGCCTTGTGCCATTAATAATTAAAAAGCAGATAAATAGACAGAGCAACTGCCATGAAACATTGACTATTTCTTTGAGGCTCTCTAGCTAAGAAAATCTAATCTTCGGATTTTTGATTTGTTTTAACTTATCAAAAAATATTTGGGTGCAGAAGCAAGTAGCGATGTTACTCTTCCAACAGAGCTACTGAGAGGAACAGTGTGAAGGCAAGAGGCTTTGTGGTCACCAATAAGTCCCTCATCTTTCTAAATGAGTTTAAATCCATAAGACTAGAAGGATCAAAAAATTTTGTAGGTTTTGGTAGATTTTGTTTATTAATGCAATTGGGAAATTTCCATATTTAAAGGAAATGTAGCTTTACTTTTCTGTGCAACAGCGCAGATTTAGGGTAAAGTAAGTTAACAATGTTTTAAGATGAAAATTTTATAACTTTAATATTTGTGTTACTGACAGGTTGTACATAACAACATCTCATAATATTATTAGAGAGGAGAGTTAAGAATGAATAGGCTCTATAATTCTGTACTTTGAACTTTTTTTTCTGTTTATTTTAGCTCCTAGCAGGAGCATCTAACTTTAGGTTTTCATACAGTTGTTTCTAAGTTACGTGCTGCAGTCTGTTTGTTAAACCTGGCTTTGGAATCAGGTGTATCTGGGGGTTTCTTAAAAATTATTCCCTGTTTTCTTTTGTTTTCTGTTTTGAAGATTGTATTCCATGTCCCCCAAACCTCTCTGCATTACCCATAAACTGAAAGCAGTAATGATCCCATTTCACCCAACTAAACCTTTGCTTTCACAAGACTGAAGCACAGCTTTCCTCTGCAGAGCTGACAGGTGGCTTCAGTGACTTAAAAGGAACACCTTGTTCATAAGACTTCAGAAATATTTGATGCTTTTCCTGAATGTCAGCCCTAGATCACTGTTTAGGTTGTGTTTCTGATGCACAGTTTTTGTCCCAACACTTGAATTATAATTTAGTTGCTCTCTAAGCCTTTCCTCTATGAAAGCCATGAATTCCCTGATAGCTACAGACCAGAATTTTTCCAGATCACACACAACCCTTCCTCAGTGTGAGTACCTGCGATCAAAATATGAATCTTTGACAGTCCTCTTGCAAGCTCTGAGACTCTTATTTAGCAGAGGTGGTAAAAGGTTTAGTGCAGCTTTAATGGTCTTTCATCAATTCTCATTTGGTAAATATTCAAGAGATATTGTTTTTTTGATGGTTGAACAGCTCTGGTACAAACATCTGGTTGAAACAAATCTTCCAGTTTTCACTTTGTCATCAGTTTATAATCAGAGACAGGCTTTTACCCTTTTCAATACCCAGTGTCCTTTTTAGTTTCTTTTGCATTATCAAATAGTTATTTTTTTCCTGTGAACTTATTCAGAGTTGCTATTTGAGAAGATGGAAATGAGCATTGATGTTATTAAGAATGCCAATCAGCTTTAACTCAATTTCTTCAGAAGTGATAGGTGCATGACTTCTGTATACAATAAACTCAAAAGAAGCATTGCTTCTTATTTACACTTAGCCCTGCACAGAACATTTTATGTTAAGTTTAAGGGAGTTTTCTTTCCTTTAAAGACAAGAATCATCTCAAGGTTTAGAAGGGACCTGGATTTCCCTTTCACCTGGTCTTTTTCTCCATCACATCCTTCTTTCAGGCATATGAGGTATTTCTTTTAGCCAGCATTATATTTTGAATGGGTACAGCTTTTCTGAGTTTGAGGCCTTCTCTTTTCATTGCAAAAATCTTTGCTCGGTGTTTTTTTCAATACTGAGCTCACCCCCACGCTTTTCTGAGACTTGCAGCCAGATTAGGGAGTCTCTGAGCTCTGTGGCTCTGACTTCCTTCAGATTCCTTCCTTGTGGGATTTGTAAAGCTAGTCCTAGGAGTTTCTCTTGTTATCACAATTATAGAGTTTCTGCTGCCAACATGAGCATGTGGCCATATAAAACACAGATGTGTATGTTAGCCAGGTGCCTTCAGCAAAAGGGAAAGTCAATTTATTGTGCAAAAAATAAGAATACAGATTTGGATTAATTAGTGGACATTGAATAGATTACAATCTGCCAAAACCAGATCTACCAAAAGGTCTGTTGGCTTCAGTGAACAACCATTCATGTGGAAAAGAGAGGGCTTCAAGTTTTATGCTCAGGTGTGCTTTTTCCTTTGAAGATAAATTTTGCATTCTAAAACAACATTAAAAATCTATGGCAAAGACTAAGGAATCCTGAGTGGCACCCACATTTCCGTTTTCCAAAAATAAAAACACACAGCTGTAGATGTGCAAATGAAAAATAGTAAGGAAGGAAGTTTATCGCAGTGATTAATCATCTGTCACTCATTTAAAACGGTACAAGACCAGCAAGAATTCATGAGGACTTATTTCTCATTATTCACCTTAAATTTGGTTTCAAACTGATGTTTTCTGAGGACAAAAATCTGATTTCTTATCAGAATTTAAACTTCCCGTGTTATAATGAGATCTCCTCTAACCCTAAAACTCAGATAGGATAAACAAACAGCCACAGTGGTTAGGAATGTTAAGTAGATATTGCTGTAAGAAAAAGGTAGGACAACCTACGCACAGCAATAAATTTCTTCTGTATTTTTTAATTTAAGCACTAATTCTGCCTGGAAGGGGCTCAGTATATTTTTGAGCCTCCATGTACAATAGGATACAGTAGAATCAAGGTTAAAAAAAAAGAAAAAGAAGTTTTTACTCTTCTAATTTATGTGAAGCAGTTTGAGCAGTCTTGTGAGATATTACACTTTAGGCAGAGTAAAATGAATTAATATAGCATCCACTTCTATCTGGGGAGGTAGACAGCATCAAAAGCATAAATAAGATCGTATATGAGGATGAATTAACTTATTCACCTTCAGGTGCATCCTCAGTGGTCAGATTTAACACACATACTTAAAGGAAAATAATACTGGTAGGTGTTGGTTTTGCTGCTGTCCCTGTAAGGCAGACAGTGTTTAATGAATACAATAAATCAAAAGCAGGGCTGCATTTTAAAACAAATATTTATTTGATCATTTCAATAAACAGCTGTGGTTGACAACACAACAAATAATAAACACAACAAATGTTGGTGTATGAATATATAGAGAAACTTCGGAATAACACAAATGAGGGTTAAAACTTAAAAAATTTACCATTTCCGTAGCAGCTGGGCATGGGAATTACTATTGAGACAGCAGCACCAGCAATCTGTCCCATATCAATGTGTCTGGAGGAACACTTTGGTCTCCCGATATCAGAGAGGCAAGTTGTGCTGCTTTTGCCCACAGAATTTAGGAACACAAGACTGAGAACTCACTCTGTAAACAAATCCTCACTTCTAAATGTGACTACCAGGAGGGGTCTGAAAGAGATAAAAGTGATCTTTCCACTTTTTATTCTGTATCTCTGTGTGGATGATGTTTTCCTTTTGCCTTTAGTCATTCAGAAACTTCATTTAGGAGTGATCCTCCAAGAGGAGGTCTGTTCTGTCCTTTGAATGCATAGATCTCACCGAGCTGGCCTCAAACAAGACAGCTCAAGTACTGATTATGCTGTAATTGGAGGTGTTCAGTGCTCGGAGCAAGCTGCTCAATCTGCCTCTGAGGAGCTGTGTGAACGTGTCCCAGCTGCACTGAGCTTTGCAGTGCACTGTCTAATTTAAAATTAACCCGGCCACATGAACTTCATATGCACTTTTGGTTGTGGAACAAACATTCCTAAGGGCTACAGTGTGGTACTGAGTGGCTGAGCCTGTGCATTTTTAGGTTCTCCTTTTGACAGCTGTAAACTCCTTAAACTAAAGTTTTGTTAATTTTAACAGGAGAAACAAAGCATGTGGTTGGAAAATCCTAAAGCTAGTGTAAACAAAGGTTGCTGGTTTTGGATGGCAAATCATGCAAACCTGAGTTCCGTATCTTCTATAATTGCCAATTACATAATCTGTCTCTCCCTAAAAAATCACTCTTGAAAACATGATCATCTTTTAATTACCATTTTCTGTTGCATTCCTGGAAATTTTTCTTTTTTTCTGGATGAAATTTATCCAGGTGTTTTGTCAGAAACAGAAATATTTATAACTAAAATTTGAACATTATTCTTTAATGAAAACAAGGCTTGTAAAATTTCATCTATCTTTTGTTTTGTGCTTAGTTTTAACTTATAGTGCTGCAAACTGAAAAAGGCGCATCCCAAAAATCACATCCTTCACTACTTTCATAAATTATTATAAGGAAGTTTTCACCCTCCAGTACCACTTCAGCTGAAAAGGAGAGCAGAAAATCTGTTAAGGATAAGGTAAATATTTGAGGAAATGGATATGCTGTTGCATTTGGATTAAAGAAAAAGGTAATAACACTGCTAAATTTCCCTTGCCCTCTGGAGCATTGCAGTATCCTAAAAACTCTCTATCAACAGGCAGAAGGGGGAATTGAATTCCAGCTCATAAAATTTATGTTAAGCAAGAAATATTTTTTGACCTCTTACGAGAGCCTGCACTTAAAAATGTTTGGTTTTACTATGTTTTTGCCATTTTCTTGTTATGTTTTCTGAAAACTTGCCTTAGCCATAGGTGTGACAGTGCAATGGGGTGAAAATGCAATCATTAGGTGTTTGGTGGAACAGCTGAGGTGATCTTGTGATCTGGTGACAGCTGAAGGGAGAACCATTTGAGATCAGTCACTTCAGCCTCAGGGAAAGTCACCTAACCACAGTCAGAACTCTGTTTCTCCTTCATTGTGTTATTTGTCTCTCGTTAGACTTTCTACCATATAATAAAATTCTAGCACACATTTTTTTCTCTTACCAAATAGTTAGAATGTCATTTGAGACTCTTCATTTAAAATAGATGGGCAGAGGCCACCTCAGCAGCTGATTAGAAATAGATCAGGCAAAAACTTATATTAATTAGGACTATGTACATGTTCCTTAGTGGAAAGCAGGGTTTTGATGAACCATGTGTGGATCTGTGTGGTTGTTGCAGCAGCTGGTGGAGAGAGGAACAGGAACACACTGTGGCTTTCCTTCAGATGTTCACCAGGAGCCTGACTCTTCTCCATCACTGTGTCTTTCACAACATCGCATGCCCAGGTTCCCTTCCTGAATCCTCATCACTCATGCTTCAGTATAGAGCCAGGAAGCAGCCAGAGCCAGGGCTGTGAGAGGAAAGTTGTGATTACCCTGGTCTGAATGCGGCAAATATTATCCATGGAAGGATGGCAGCCTGGCAGAGGGGCTGTCACAGATGGTTTCCTCCTGGCAAAGCCCACTCTGCTGTGTCAGCCAGGCTTTGGTGGCAAGACAGAAGCCAGCAGTGCTCCATGTAATGCACCTCTGGGGTTTCTCCAAGTGTGGGGACAGTTAAGGGAGCTGCCACAGGTAGCTCAAGAGTGGGTTGAGCAAAAATAAGAGAAAAAGAATAGGCAAAAGTCTGTTTTGATGGTGTCCTAGTGAGTGTCAGAACAAGTGGGAAATGAGAAGGCAGAGAGCAATGACAGCTGCAGCAGACCATGAGAAACATTAAACCCAGTGAATTTTTGGAAGTTATGGGATATTTTGAGGAGCTCTGAATGATGACAACTTCTTAGAACTCCTTCCTACTGCGAGGAGGCCAGCTCTCACCTCACAGGAGCGCTTTAGTCCGTTCCTTCCTCACAAGAACACCCCTTCTTTCAGTACTCCTTTTGTGTCTTTTTAGAGGAAGTAATTCACCTGTTCTGTCATCCCAGCATAACAGGGTAGATGACAGACAGAAATTTTTAGGGAAGGGAAGTTCAGCAGCCAAAGAGGTTCCACTGGCCCCTGAGGTGTAGCAAAGGCTGCTCACTCACCAGCAGGATGTTGAGGAAGATGCCACCCAACTTACCTGTGAACTCTGTCCTTGTGGTTTGACTCTGCCATGGCTGGTGCACAGCACAGCCTGGGAATGAACGAGGTTGGATTTTTCTTGGAGGCAAGGATTGGGTAAATATTTGAGTACCCTGAGGGTTATTACAAAACTGGCAAGAGTTCATGTAGAAGCTTTTGGGAGCTCGTGCCTGGTGCAGCTTTGGGTGTGTTAACTGTACCTCTAAGAGAAAATGGAGGTTAAAGGCTTTTGCCCGAGCAGTGCCCTGTGGTTAATTGCCCGTTTTGTTTAATTGATGACACCACACAATCATGCAGTGTCTCAGACAAGGTTTAGTTACTGAAGAGCTGTTATATTGGCATTTTCTGGCCACGTCTTTCAAAGGTTTTTTCTTCCTGAAGCCTAAGGGTTTTAACATTTTGTTATATATTCGGGGAACAAAGAAACTTTAAGTTATTTCACTAGGAATCTTAAACCATTCTTCCTCATTGTGTGTGTGATACAGAGCAGCCAACACATCTGCCAGATGTACCTCCAATCATATTTTTTCTTTTAAAATTTGAAGCTGGTTTTTAAGAGAGATTTGTTTTTCTACATTTTACATATTTTTTTCATAGAGGATCCTTTTGCTTTAAAGAGTCACCTTTTTTAAAATTTTCTCATCAATGTCACCATCATCATCACCATCATCAGTAATTCCATGTCTGTGTACAAAAAGCCAAATATAACCAAGCCAAGATTATTGTCAATCCATATCCATCCACAGTTAATGACATTTTACCCAGCTGCAAAAAATACTATTTTCACTTTTCTTACTTAAAATCCCAGAACTACTTTACCTGAAGGTAAAAGAAAGGAAAAGGAAGGGAATGCAAGGGAAGGAGAACCTTTCTCTGTTTTCTATATTATCTAATTACGACCATGAAAAATTCAGGAGTTAGAGAAAAATAAGACACTTAATATCTTTCTCATTTTCAGAAATCAAAATGGAACAAAATTTCCTAAGTTTCAGAATTCTATAGTAGTACAATCAATGTCATTCAGGAAAATAATCGGATTTTGCTGAAATTAATTTATAAATAGACAGGCAAAAATATATAATATGGTGGCTAAGACCTCTCCTCTCTGCCCTTCTCTCCCACCCCATCTTTGATAAATCCTGTTTCCAACACAAAAGCAGCAGTTTTATTTCTGTTAATTATAAAGCAACACTGGAAAAGCTAAATACATAAATATAAGGAATATAAGGAAAACCAAATACATAAATATAAGAAATAATTTAGGGAAATTCAGATTTAGCATTTAGCATTTAACATTGCAATAAAATGCTCAGACCTGATACCAAACTAGCATTATGAAGGGTATATTTGTGTTCCTAAATGAGTGTATTCATGACTTTATACTAGGTGAGAATCTAGCCTTAATTGTACCATCTCTTTTCCAGGAGAACTTTTTCTCCATAGGTACTTCTGAAACAAAAAAGAATTATATTCTGCCAAAACTATTCTCCTTTTTAACAAATCTACTAATATCTCCTTTGTCTTGCCTCTTATCTTACAGGAGGCCATAAAATATTTTGTCAGTGATTCATGAGAAATACATATTCCAAGCCACCTCATTTCCGATTGTTCATTTTCTCGGCTGTGTGGAAGTGGGAGCGCATTATTCCATGCACTGAGACCAGGAGCAGTTTCCTGCCATTTAATATGTCCATTACAATGTGTCATGGTGGAGGCAGTAATGGATGAATATTGAAAAGTGCAGGAGTTTGGTGTGGTTAATTACGGAAGATGAGGTGATAACTCACAATTCATCCATGCCACCCAGGGAAAATCGAGTGGCTGGAACAAACCACCCCTTGAAGCCAGTTCTTTGTAACGGAGCAGCCTGGATCCAGGTTTTGTAACCTTCACAGGAGTTTACCTTCCTTTATTTGCGTCTTTCAGACATCTTTATCCACACAAATTCCCTGTTCATGATGATGGGACCAATTGCGGGAAAAATTACCTTTAGTGTTAAGCAGGACGAACGGGTTCCAGCCTTTTCTGGAAAAAGTTATACCATATCCATTCCCTATAATTCCCTTCCTCCTCATCCTCCTTCTCTCAGCAGGACCAGCAGCCCGAGGTTCCAGATGTTTTTGTGCTGAATTTGTGGCTGGAAACCTGTTCTGAATCCTTCCTGAACAAGCTGTTGTTGGGTGTTGGTTTAGCCAACAGGCCATCTGCTTCTGCTGAATGCTCCCAGTTGACAACAGAAAAGATCACGGGAATAATACTGGAAAAGTACTCTTTTAGAACCTGGAATAAATTTTTGCTAGATTTTACATCATAGGGAGTATAGTAGAGAGTAGAGAACTGAAAACAAAATTCTGACATTTAAACCCATTGTCCTTCCACCTCACTTTAGTGTGCTGTATCACTGGTTTTCTGGGCTGTACGGTAATAGTTCCTGCTTTGTGTGTAGGCCTGGATTTAGATAAAAATATGGAAAAAGTGACATGCTTATCAAAGTTTCTGATAACTTACTGCCAGGCATCTCCTACTGGTTTTCTTATTACTGTTCAAGTCTGTCCAGCTCTTGGAAGACCACCTGGTAATAAACAGGTTTTTCCTTCCTTTGAATCGAGCATTAGATTTTTTCAGCTTTTCTCTTAATCCAGTGGTTTCCTCTTGTAAAAGAATGCTAACTTTCCCCTGATATCTCACTCACCATGTAAATCAAGTCTCTGTCTTGTTCTGGAATTTGTGCTAACTTGTTGAAAAATCATGAGACAGGAACAATCCATAGATTTTAAATTAGTTAACCACTGAGAAGACCCACCTCCTTCAGAGGCGATCTTTGCAGCTTTGTGATGTGAAAGGGCTTTGTTCACCCTTTCAGTGTCCCTGGTGGCCCCAAAGCCAGGGTGAGAAGCGCAAAAACCAGTGTGCACAGGCTCCCTCATCAGCCAGTTGTGCTCAGGAATGGTATAGAAAATGAATTCAAACAAATATTTACTTAGAGGCTGAGATGTGCAAGGAATGAAGGAAGGTCAGAGTGCAGTTTGACCTATTTAATCTATGTATTGCAGCAGAATTTTGCAGAGGCTTCTGGAGTTTTACTCCTACCCTTGTATTTCCCTTGGCTTCAGTATTAGGAAGGTTTATTCTCAGTTAATCGAATCTTGAGCTGATATGCAGGGGTTTGATTCACACACTCGTAAATGATCAACTCTAGATAAAGTCTAGAGGGAGCCTAATTCAAAGGGCCCATTTCACACATTACCTCATCTTTGTTTCCCAGAAGAATTTCTTGCTTATCTATATTGACTTCAAAGTTTATCCACCTCTTGTGGGAGGTGATTAACTGCTCAATCCTCACAATAGTTATGTTCTGACACCTTTTGCTGCCTTTTGACCTGCTTTCACTTTCTGTCTGCTTTTGGAAGTTCAGACACCAAGCTGAAAACATTTGTTTGAAATACATGTGAACTTGTTTTTTTCCCCTGTGAAGCTGAGGTCCCTTTTCCACACCATAATGTGCTTCCTGTACACTTTATTAACCCCTTCTGGAAACTGCAGTTTCCCTGTAAACATCAGTCAAAATTCATTGTACTGTTATAGAAATATAAGTTATCATATGAAAATAAATAATTTATTTTAAAAGCCCCTTTTTACCTAATGCTTACCCACTCTTTTATTTCCAGATTTGATAGCGCAGTGGCTTTTATTCATGTTGCTTAAAAATAGTCTTTCCCACTGGAATGCAGCTGTGCTCCTCCTGCAACCCAAGTCATTGTGGAACTTCTGCAAGGTCCTTGTATCCTAAAATACTTTGGTTTGTGACTTTTCAATGCAAAATGCTTGAAATAATATAAAGGTTATATCAGAATCTTAAATCAGAATCTTAGAGAGAAATTAATTTTCTCAGTAGCCTGGTAGGGAGAGGCACTGCATGCCTGACAAAAGGACTTGGGGCCATGTGTGGCACTGTTGCTGTCATTAGAAGACTTTCTAAAATTTTGTTTTACTTTGTTTTCCCATTAAAAACAGGACTGCTCAGTCAGCCTCTTAACTATTCCCAGATTTTTTTTTTCAAATTTCATTTTAGAGGAATATATTTGTTTGGCACCAAAAGAGAAGCTAGGAATGAACTTTCTGTAAGGTCATGAACTGTAATGTAGTCATAAATAATGAGTACATAAAATGACATTAAGGAAATCTACATAAGCCTTTTTTTCTTAATTTTATTGAGAAAAGTTAATAAAAAGAGGTAAATCCCCAACTGCTATGCATAGATTTAGGTCCTGCCATTTTATGGTGCAGTGAAAGGATACAGGAAAATAAGGTTTAATTCTTCCACTGACTAATTAATAAAGCCATGTGGATTTCTTATTCAGTTTACTTTCCTTCTAAGGTACTACCAAGAAAGATAAGATTCCTATTTTAACACAGTGATATATTAAAAGCTTTAGAAATATTAATTAGTTCTGAGTCACAAAGAGCTGACATTTGCTTTTGTGCAATGTTCTCTCACAATCCATGGTGATGAAGAATACAGTCTTCAGTGAGACTTTTTAATTACAGAGGGTAAGTTTCCTCATCCCCATTAATGAATAACTGCTTCCTGGAGTTTATGCAACCTCAGTAGTGAAGCACTTAAATCTTGGCTACCTTGGACTAAAATGTGTTGGAATGTATTTAATTGGTTTGCAATTCAGTTAAAAGGGCCCAAAAAAGTGTGTTTTTTGCTATTAGAACTCAACTAGAGTTAGGCAAACACATCCAAACATAAGTCCTGAATAACGCTTAGTTTATTTACCATAGAGCTTCAAAATAATATAGAACTGCCTTATTACAGACCTTTGCAAACTCTGGACAACTTCTCTGCTGTTGTGATTCAGGCAAAAGAGAGGAAAATCAGTGGATTTCTTCTGTCAGAGCTTCCTACTTTCACCTAATAAGGGATAAAGGTGCCACAAAGGCAGAAGAATTGGCTGGGCTGCATTTGAAATCCCTGAGCATTGGGACCTCTGCACTCCATCTCACTGCATGGGTAGCTCAGTTTTATTCCCCTCCTTTGTTCCTCCTTTGTCCAAAAATAACTTCAAAAATAATGTTCTAGTGCCCTGGAGGATTTTTTTCATCTCCAGTGCAACAACTAAGGGAAAAAAACTGAAACCCAAACAAAGACCCAAACCCATGGTACTTGAGTAATATTTTATGGCTCTTAGAGGCCAGGCACCAGCACCAAGTGCTCTGCCACTGCACGCAGAGGGGTGGTGCAACAGGAGAATATGTTTTACACAGAAAGGGTGATCAGAAAGTGGCAAACAAAGCAAAGGAACTAGCACTGGAAAGAGCTTTCCAAGAGCACATAGCACCTCAGCATTGCACTTTAAGAAAAGAAAAATTTCCCAAATCTCACCACATGCACTTGTTATAATTCCTTGTGTGATTCACACTGAATTACCTATCAAAACTGTTATATGAACAGTTACTCTGTTATTTAGCACTTTATTTTACAATATCTGACTGCATTTTCTGTAAAATATTACACCATATCTATTTTGGATATTCTTATAAGAGGTATTAAAGGTGTGCCTGTCATTCTGCAGTTTGAAATCATGAAGACACTTGGCAAAATTAGCATTATACACTTGCTGCAAAACTCAAAGAAAAGAAAGAGAAAAGGAGCCTGCTTTTGCATACTGAGGAATTTAACGATGTTTTCTTTTGAGGGAACAGCCTTCTGAACAATCTTTTGTTGTAACCACAAAATTGTAGTAATAGGAAATAAACTTGGTTTTATTTAAAATATGGGGTTTTTAACAATGTTTCTGAATTTTACTATTAAAAAAAAAGATGGAAAGTCAAAAATTAAGATCAATATCAAGAAGCAAGATGTCACCATTTAAGACTGTTTTCCAAGGGGTAACTTTCACCTCACTCCTTGGTCTTGAGCCTGCTTTTAGTAATGAAAATCATGAACATCACACAGGTCAGTGAAATTCTGTCAGAGTAATGGCAAGGCAAGCCCTCAGCTCCCTAGTGAAGAGTCACCAATCCCTAGCTTGCATTTTATAATTTGAGGATTAAACAGAACATGATTGTGCTTAAAATAAGTTTGCACAGAGCTGTGGATATGCCTATTAATTATTTATTACTTCTCTAAACTTGCATAGTTAAAACTAATTTTAATGAGTGAAAAGTGAGTTTAGACTTCAAGAGCCTAAATTTTATCTGTGATGTTCCTTTGGTGTTCTCAGATTTATGAATGTATTTATAATCACTTTCGGGCAAGAGTCTGAATGATCTAAGTGTGCTCATTTGAAACAGAATTATCAGACAAGACAAAACCTCAAAACCCTGGGAAATATCTTTGTTATATCCATATGTTTTAATGGCAGTTAGGATATCTGGAGTAAAATCCACTAAGGCATGGGAAGGAGGGGTTCTTTAAAATGTAGGTGGAGATTTTCACATGAAGAGGAGCCCACTGAACTTTCCTCGTGGGATAAAAGGAGACAAATATTAGCCTAGATTTTAAATAAGGCTCCATAGCACAGTTGATTTTGACTTATGACTAGTTGCAGTATAAACAAACACTGAAAATCTTATGAAGGGGAGAAACTGGAGTGTTGTCTATCTACTTAATTAGGGTTTTATATTTATTATTTCTGATAACAATAATATGGCATTCAGTTTTCAATTAATATTAGCATGAATATCAACTGATGCTATTATGTATATCAAGACACAAAGAAGAGAGGCTTTCCTGCTGCTTTACATAATTGAATAATGCTAGTTTAACATTTCCAGAACCTTTAGGGAAGTATAATGAATTCTGCGAATACTCAGATTTACATACTGGAAACAGAAACCACTGGAAAATTTTTAAATTAATCTCTTGTTTTTCATGCAAAGTAATGTTGACTTAAAAAAAAAAACAAACACCTCTGGGACTCTGGATTTCTTTCCATAAGAAAAAGAGGAGTCTAGATTATTTTCCAGCTAGACTATTTCACAAATTATTAGTTTCCTTTGATGTGTGCAACTCTTGTTTTCTAGCTGTGAATTTTGTTGTAGACAAAACGTAAGAGGAATTAACGTGTACAAATGTTGCTGACACCTAGCAAAACAAACTGCACTAATATCTTCTCTCTGTAAAATATCTGCAAATGCATGAATAAATGCAGGTGAACTTGCATCTTTTCTGCTGCTAAGTGTTGATGTGACTCTGCTGGACTAGTTTCAAAAACAGTCAGGAAGAAATAGTGTGAGATCAAGATAAAACTGCAGCTCCATTTTCGAGTTGGAAAGTTAATACCTTGTTTTGAAATCTAGGTTTAGAGTCCTGTTTGCCTTTACTTCTCCCTCACACCTGGCAGAAATTCTAATATGGGTTGCTACAACTGAGCTCATGTGAGTGAAAAAAATGTATTTTTTATTTGAATGAAGATAACTATAGTTCAAAGAGTTTGACAGAGATAGGGCTGGTGCTACGTCGCTCCAATTACCAATTGTTTGTATTTCTGAAATACAGCTCCTCATTCACTTTTATTTTTCAAATCGCCTCCCACAAAGTCAAGCAGCCAGGATCATCCCAGGGCTGGCTTTGCATTTGCTCCCTGCTCAGGTTCAGACAAATCTCTGCTCCCAGATTCCATTCAAAGCTACCACTGATGATCTGGTCCTGCAGCCTCGGCACTGTGGAGGGTTTGACACTTCTGAGCAAACCAGAGGCGCTGCCAGGAGCCCATCAGAGGATGCGATTTCTGCCTTTGATTCCTCTACCTGAGAGTTTGCTCAGGGCAATGACTTTCCCGAGGCTGTGTCTTCCCCCATCTTTCCCTCCTCCTGCACACTAACAGGCTTCACTCCCAGGCTCAGAATACAGCCTTGCCACAGTAAAATGCTGAGTGAAAAATGCACTGGTGCTGAATAATAACTAATGTAAATGAAGCCTTCCCATGCTACCTTTTCCCTTCTCCTAGAGGGCTTTTCTTCTTAAGCCTTCTGGCTTATTGCATTAATAATTCATAACCAGTGTGCTTTATACAGGCTCACTCAAAGCAAACTCACAGAATGCCATTTTTCCACCAGCGCTCATCTGAGTGGATTTTCTTAAGAGCATGCAGCTTTGCAAAGCACAAATTCTTCATTTCTGTGGCGAACAACTCGTAGTGCCATGAACTGGATTAAATTGATTATTGACACATTTCTTCTCTGCAGAGGCAAGGAAGGAGGGTTTTGTTGGAACAAATTCTGCAGAATTAATATAGGTGGCATATCTACATCAATGGGAAGCCATATCCCTCTGAGGCAGGGGTTGACTTTTACCTTAAACATTTCTTTATTACTTCATTGTAAAGAGTTAGCAATTCACCTTTAGTGAAATATAAACAATAATGAATTGTATTGTAAGACTGGGAAAAAATCGACTGGTGGTTCAGTTATTTTAAGCCTGCAGCAAAAAAAGAGAAATTTTTTTACATTTTTACATTACATTCAAATTACAAGTTAACAAATTGTTTAATTCCTACTGCTAAGTAATAGATTTCTAATAATAAATATTTCAGAAAACTGGGAAAATTTGGTACAAAAAGATGGTTTGACATAATTGGATAACATTGTAAAGAGAGATATTTCCAGAAAAAATTGTAAAGAAAAGTTATGAAAATGAGACAGAACCTACCAGAACAAAGCAAGCTTGTCTAGGTTAGTACAGTAATAATGGTAAATAAATTTATAGAGTAGATGTGCTTGATATTTTGGTCATTTACACACCACATTGTTGATGATAAGGAAAACCTTGGGAAGCATCACAAACTGGTCTAACTGTATAATGGAGATGATGAGTCCTGGGAAAGTTCTCTGCTCAGGTTCCAGTTTCTGTTGCAGAATGGGAAAATCACAGTAGACAGTGCCTGAACCTGGACTCTGCAATGTCCTGCACAGAGCACTAGCAATGGGCAGGCACAGAGAGGAGCCCAGAGAAAACAAGGGTTGAAGCAAATGAGCAGCTTCCAAAGACCAGGAACGACTGAAAATGAAGGAGAGAGGAGAGAGAAAGAAAATAAATCTTTGAGCCATTGTCAGAATATAACTCTTCTGTCAAGATAATATTTATATCAAGTAGACTAGACCTAGTCCTCAAGAAGTCCTAGAGAATCTGAAAACTGTCATTTAGCTGGACAATTCCTTTTGTAATAGTAGCCATGGGGTAGCCAGTGTCTGTTTGCTAAACAAGACATTTTAGCTGAAAAAAAGGATTTAGCCAATTAATACACATTTTCAAACCCCAGCCATCACAGAGGAGTCAACTCTGAAAGCAAAATAAGGAGTTCAGCTAAAGCACTGATACCAATGGTCTCACCAGCACTTAGAACAGTTATAATATGATGCCTGCTTACGCTCTGCATCCCCTGGGTTCTCTTTGTTTTCAGACAGAGGCAGCAGAGGCTGAATTTTATCCGCTTACAACAGGAGTGTAGTTGTTTTCCTCATAAGAAATTACAAAGCTAAACAGCAAACTCCACTCCATCAGGTTTATTTCATAATGCTTCCTCTCGGTTACAACTTTCCTAGCAAAGTTTTATAATTCTTTGGCCTCACTTAAATCCTTCTTCAAAGCTGTAATAAAAGGAAAAACAATAATAAAAGAGTTAAGTTTTAAATCCCAGCCAACCGTGGCATGCTGCTGCAGAGAAGAGAGATCAGAAAATAATTTTCAGCCACACTGTGACAACAAGAAATTGTTTTTCACAAAAATTAAAATACTGTACCTACTAATACAGTCACAGGAGATTTATCTACAATCCACAGTAAGATAAATACTAGGGATTACTCCTAGGTATTACTGTTATATTAAATTAAAGGTTGCAAGTGAAATAGAAGCAATTCACACCCACATGAAGCACCACAAGACTGAAAATAAGTCTAGGTTATATATTAGGTCAGGATCTGAAGCAATGTGTTTTACAATGCTGTGCAATTGGTAATTTTCATAATTACAGGTAAATGCTCCTATTCCAGGTGTGTTGTAATGATTTTGGGGCTAGGGGAGAAAACCACATTATGTTAATTGAGTTATATAAAATAGTGCTGTTTCAAAAGTCAAATTAAGCCTCAACATTTTATGCAGAAACATAACACAAATATTTAGAAAGGGAATCAACACTACTAGAAGGTTTTGTCTAAATCTCTTTTGACAACCCAGTTTTTTCCATTTCTTACAACTTTTCAGACTAAATCTGGGGTTTGCAGAAAGTGAAGGTGGAGTGGCACTCCAGTGAGGGGCAGACAGAGAGCATTTTGAGCTGCTTTATTTTGCAAATAACTAAAGACAGGAATTCTGGACTCCAGCTCTGTAGAAACAAGATATGGGTGCAATATCCCTGCATCTTCTGCCATCTTTGCAGTAATTCAGGTAGCTGCAAAAGCAAAGCAGAACATGAGGTTTGAAATAAGACTGTCCCCTCCACCAGCTCTGAGTGTTCCAGAAGGAGCAAGGAGGATGGGACAGATGGAAGTGTCAGGCAGGCTATTATCTCTCCCCATGCCCATTTTTATGCCTAGTTAGCTACTGTCACTGAGAACAGGACCCATGTAAGTTCTCTTCTTGCCTAGTTCAAGTTCTTTCCTGTCTTTTTTCCCCTTGCAGCAAGGAATAATTTGGCAAGCAGTCCTGATCTGTAACTACAGCAAGAATGAAAAGCTACTCGGGGAATTTATTGCATGGAATGAACATAAAGGGCTTTTCAAAAGTAAGTTATTTTCTATTATTGCAATTACAGCTGGGATTACAGGTACTTCAAAGTAGGGACAGGAAGGTGGAAATGTGTACTTGTGCAAATTGTGCACTTTATGGTCACCAAACAGGGAAACTCAAACCAGAAACATGAACACAAACTTCGTATGGATGGTTGTCAGATTTCAAATTAGCAATGTTTCAGGGCTGAAGAATTTCTTGTTATCAAATACCCATTAATTACAGGGATTAAAGATTAATTAATGGTTGAAAATAAACAGCAAACTTGAAAAAAAATACAATGTTATTGCTGTGGAATGCTTTTTATAAGGTTTTTGTGAAGTTTTGGGAATGTGGATGTGGATAGGCAACCTCTTAAAGGTTGGTTCATCCTTGGCTTATGGCATTCCCTTTGAAGTTCTTAGAATCATTGGATGAATGTCAAGTGTGTATTAAATAAATACTGAAAGGAAAATGTGGTAGCAGAGTAAGGCTGATTTGGTTAAGAAGCTCATAATGAATTTAACAAAAATAATAACAGTCCTTTGAAACTTGTCTGATTTTCAGTTATTAGGGAAAGAACTGCTCTTCCAGGCACAACTTGCAAAATCCCATTTGTTTTCAGCCTAGCTCAGGGGAAGTTATCAACATTACCGTCCCATATGTATTGCATTAAACACTTCAAGTCACTTCAGTAATGCTTGCAAATTTAAAATTAGATTCAAGACTGGAATGATTTGAAGGTCTTTAAAATGAATGAACCGTGAGATTGCTTTAATTGTTTTAAGTATAATCATCTGTATTTAAAAATATTATTCCTAAAACATTAGTTTTGGCATCCAAGAGGAGATTAATTTGGCAGGCTCTTTTTATATTAGGCTTAATGAAATCACTTAAATTCAAATGTTCAGAGTAACCAATGATTTGTAGCTGCCTAATTTAAGACATTTTGGAATGCCATTACCATAAAGCTTCTTCAATATCAAAAATTACATCATCTGGGCCCCACAAAATTATAGTTTTGTTGAGCTACAGCACCACAGTTGTGGTCTAAATCTGTATCTAAATTACTTGGGAAAATGTTATGAAAGTGGATCATTTAATGCTCACCTGACTTTTGTAAAGCCTTTTAAGGACTTCAGTGCAGCACTCGGGCAAAGATGTGTCATGGACTTCAAGTTAATTAGATGACCAGTCTGTAAAGCTCAATTAGCACAATGCCATGATGTGGAGAAAGTGGCACTGCCACTAACCCCAGCCCTCTTGAGGAGAACAGAGGGAATGGCTTGGTGAAAACAGCTTGAAGGTGTTGCACAGAAACTCCTGAAGGATACCCCTGAACATTTTGAGAAGTGAATTAAGACAGGAGGAAAGGAGAGCAGTTGTCCAAATGTATGTCAGCAGTTGTTTTGCTGTATGTAGGGTAAAGCCTTTTTAACATAAAAATTTAAATGCTAACAGTGGGTTTCTTACTCTGATGAGGAGCGTAGATGGGAGGAAAAAAGCAAGCTCCATTCCCTACATCTTCACCTTAAATTTGGCTTCTATTCTGCAATGGGAAATGAGGAATGAGAGGTATGGAGGAGGTGCAGAAGGTTTTCATATCACAGTAAGAAATGCCTGACAACAAATGGCATAATAAAATGGCTGTTTTAATATGACAGAATGAAAGGAATACAGGTAATGAGCAAAATTTTATACCCCTTCAGGTGCTGAGAATCTCACATTTATGCAGCATCAGACAGATCCAAATAAATATCATAACAAAACACGTACAGGGAGGGAGGAAGGGCCATCACACCTCTGTTTGTGCATGTGCAGGGGTGGATGTGTGGCCAAACGCAGGTGAGTTGAGCCTTTGAAATGCACTTTCACTGCAGGAGGGCACAGAGCAAAGTTTTGACACAGCCTATTATAGGTTTCAGCCCTCATATTTCTCCCAGGACATCCCCCGAGCCCGTGACAAATTACATGTTGACAAATTACATGTCAACAAACTGCAGAACTCAAAAGATGTATGGCTGGAATGAGTCAGATTCTCTTGAATATAAACAGGTCTCATTAAGGCTGTCTGTAAATTTTATGTCTGGCCAAAAAAAGGGTGAGTATTGTGTAGCCTCAAGATAAGCATAAAAATGTGAATGGAAAGATCACTTTTTTTTTCCTGACAATATCAAGAAATGGAACACTAGGTAACTTTACAGCAGAAAATTTTAGTGCTGGAAAGCCCTTTTGAAATGGGCAGTAGATCCTCCATAGTTCCAGAAGACCAGAGAAAAGCTATATTGCTTCATTTTTCTTATCAGAAAAAATACCTCAAAACAAGCAAACAAACAAAAACGAAAACCAACCAGAAAACCCTGTCAGATTAATCTGGATTTTCCCCAGCCCCAACAAAGCTCTGCAATGAAGACTACAGCCTTTCCTAGCAAGAAAATCAGCAGACTTTTACAAAGAGGCCAGAAGCAAATTTTGCCAATAATTTTGGGAAAAACTTAGTCCATTCCACAAGATTAATATAACTATAAAAAATACCATCCTCCCCCCCAAAAAAACAGCAAAAAAGGAGCCAAATATTTCTCTTTCTAAAGTGAAATTCGGTGGTTTCACTGTTTTATAGCATTCACAAAAGTATTTCAAATATGCTATATTCAAATAAAGCAATATTTTTCATATAACAGGTTTAGGCAATATTGAACTATTTAAAGCTGGGAGATGAGAGGAATTTTTTGGGAGGGAGTTTTTTATAAATTTATAAGACCTGAGTACATCTTTAAATCAGTGAGGTTTCAGATGATAGGAGAGTCACAGTCAAGGGACTGTGACTTGCGAAAACTGGCCAAGAGACGATGAATTTCTTGTTTTGTGTGTTGAGTGTGTCTGTATCTGGGGGTGTCTGATCAAATCCACAAATCAGATTTACTGTACTGAGCTATTAAGTAGAGCATTGCCTGTATAGATGTTAAAAATATTAAGAAATTACCTCTTATTACTTTTGGTTCTATTTGAAACTAGTGATAAGCAGGGATTCAGTGGAATATTGGGCAAATACTATCACAGCCTGGAAAACCAGTTCTTTTAAAGTGCTTGCTCTTCCCTTTTCTTTTTTCCCCTTCTTCCTTTTATTTTTTTTTCCTTTTTCCCTTAGAAAGGTCTATAAGGTACATAAGGCAGTTCATATCTTTGGATTAAACCAAATTAATTGCATCTTTTGACTTCCCATTTTTTACCTGACACCTGATCATCATTAATTCGCAGTGGGGATGAATTAGAGACAGATTAGAGACAGGATTCTCCCTCCAAAAACTCAATATAGAAAAAAACCTGATAAAAATGAAACAAATATATAAAAAACCTTGGATGGAAGATAGTATTAGAGGGAGAAACTAATGCATTCGACTGGTTGTGGAGCAAATGCATTCCTTTGCCTAAAATGAGTAGGTTTTTGGATCTGTGTCAAAGATTTGTGATCCAAAGATATTTTAAAAAGGCCTTTCTTGTTTCTTTGTTTGGTTAAAAGAGCCAAACTGAGCAACTTGGTTAACTTTTCCTTTCAAAATATATGTAGAAACTCTCACTTAAGGTTAAGCATATGTGGTTTACATGGCTGTTGGGGGTTACATGTTTTGGTTTTTTNNTGATCCATCTCCTCCACCGGCCCGGGACTTTCTGCCCATCCCTGCCATTCCAGCGAGGTGTTTTTCCTCAGAGCCTGCAGGAGCTCCGGGACTGAGTGCCAGCTGAGGGGTTTGTGAGGCACTGCCTCTCCTCCACGTTTTTTCCCGTCTCGGCCGAGACGGGATCCCTGTTCTGTTCTGTTGTTAATACTGTAGTTATTGTTGTTGGTTTACCTTAATATATATATATATTAGTAAAGAACTGTTATTCCTATTCCCATATCTCTGCCTGAGAACTCTGTGTTTTCGAGATATAATAATTCGGAGGGAGAGGGTGGGGGCTTACAATTTTTTTCTGCCTTCCCTGACAGATAACTGTCTCAAAAACTGGGACAATGGCATTACAAAGATGTAATTTCTCTGTTATGCATCCATATCTAGAGAGCAGAAATTAGACATAAAAGAGAAAGCACAGCTGGAGGAGGTAGGCATGGGGAAATATTTTGCAATGTGGTAAATATCACAATAGCAAAGCCACATCATCTACTGGTGCAGAAAGAGATTTTCAGCCAGTTACTTTCGGCCTCCAGTCTTTCATTAGAAATATATCAAGAATATATCAGGTCTGAGGATTTTATTGCAACCAGTGAATTATAGCAGAACAGTCTAAAGCAGCTTAACTTTTCTAAATAATCAATATATGAAAAGAAGGTCATAAGAGGAAAAAAATGTGTTTAGTGTTACCATGAGAGGTGAATACCTTACAAATAGTAGCATTTAGGCAGACACACCCATCAGTGTATCACACACCAGAAAATATCTCAGGAAAATGCCCTGCCAGCCTGCTTATAATAAAGATCTCCGGTACAAAAAGATGTGAGTACAAAAAAGCTTTGACTGGTCCTATGCCTGAATTGTCCTCAAATTTCACAAAGAAGTTCTAACATCCAAAAATTCATACAGAGTGAGGAATGAAATGTATCACAGGAGAGTAAAAGCTCTCTTCTGGTCTTATACAGGATTTGAGAAAGAAAAGCTTTAACAGATTCGATGTCACAGCAAAGAACATTTTCATTACCCAGTTGTTGTAGGCAGCCTGGTCAAACAGCCACAGACTTATTCCATTGACTCCGAGCCTTTTATTCCATGTGTATATATGGGGTTTTTGTTAGTTGATTCCATTGACTTCTGAAGAGTTACTTTGGATCACACTGATACCACTAAAATGAAGTATGATGCCTGAAAACCCTCAACCCTACAGAGCCACCTTCAAGGCTCAGAAAAGGCTCTGACTTCAAGAAATTGGTGCAGTGTTCACAGATATATTTTAGAAACCTAATTACAGACTCTTATTACATTAAAAAAATACCCTAAAAAAAAAAGCTGCCAAAGGTTCTTGGAGTATAAAGTCACACAGTGCTGTTTTAGATCATATGAGCCTTTTCTGGCAGAAATCTTTTTTTTTTTTTTTTTTTT
>VWYI01018877.1:17380-51585 GCA_013399455.1 Anthoscopus minutus | reverse complement strand
CTGGCAGAAATTTTTTTTTTTTTTTTTTTTTTAAACAACTGTCTATATTACCCTTATTGTCAGTTTTATAGACTGGACACCTTTATGTTGGGCCCCCTGGCTCAAAAAAAAAAAGAAAAAGAAAATGTGTGAGTTGATTTGGTTTCTCTTGTTGCTAAGAAATGCTGTAAAGGGGTTTGTTGAAACCTATTTGTGATAATAGGTAGGAATTGTGCTCTAGTAGATTTAAACTTCAGTGATTCTAGGATAAAATGGGATTTCCCGGGTGATGCAATATTGACAGAAGTGTCACCAGATGGAAGAATTGCCATGCTTGCAGAGGCAACAGTGAGTTTTTAGTGTCTTAGGAGCATTGACAATAGCTTACATGTCCAGCAGGTAGTGATTTGGAGTTCTTGGAAACCACGACTTAAACTGATAAAGATTCCAGGTAGGAGAGCAGTGCCATTCAGCCAGGCTGGAATCAGAGCCATGATTATAGACAGTGACAGCTTTTTATAGGTCCTTTTTCCAGAATAAGCAGGAGCTTCATCCCTCATTCCATTATCCTTAGGGCTGGGGGTCACCTCTTGGGTTTCTTGCTATTAAATAGGAAAGACATGTGGTATTTAGAAAGGGAAGTTCAAAGCTGTGTGAGTCAGTGCAAGTTCCCCTTTCCTACTTTCACTGTGTCAGATATTACAGATTAGCAATTTCCCTAAGTGATATTTAATGCTAATTACTTCAGGGTCAATGATCTGCAATGAAAAAAAAAAGATCTTTAACAGGGCTTTCCTCACAGGCTTATAATGAGTATTTCTTCAGCCCCATTTCAGCTCTTCACGTCTGCCTGTCCACCCAGGCCCACACCAGCCTGAACGTGGATGTTGAGCTTCAGGCTTTTGTTTTTCCAGTTATCCTCATCAAATAACTCCTGCTGCCAGAGGTTCCAAAGTGACAACACAGGCTTGTAATTTGAGCTCAGCATTCCAAACCTGTGGAAAGAGAAAACACATTTTCTGGTGGCGTTCACCTCCATTTCAAAGTGTTTGTATCACAGATGAGTTTGTGTCACCCTCTCCCTCCTCACCCGCCTTGCCACAGTGGGTTTCTTTGGGTTTTAGTTATCAATATAAAAAAAAAAAAAAAAAAAAAAAAAAAAAAAAAAAAAGGCAGGGTTTTTCTTTCTGCGCATAAGGCAGGAATTCAGGGTTTTTAGAGCCATAGTGAAGCACAGGAGTTACTGAGTGGAATTGCACAGTTCTTTTCTTGCCAAAGCCAGACGAGACATTGTCTTTATTTCCTTCATCCTTTGAGTCATCTCAGTAGTACGAGTGTTCAAATATGAGTCAGACCCATGAATGATCTTGAGGTTTAAGTTCTTGGTCTTGTCTCTGGAATCTGGAGGCTAGAAATTTGCTTTATAAAGCAAAGCTGAAATTCTAATACGATCATATGGCAAAAGGCTTCACTGAGTTTTGAGCATGACCCAGTGGAAAAAAAAATCACATTTTGCATGTTTGTGACCGCAGTGTCACAACTCAGAATGCCAAGAGAAGGAGCAGCCCTTTATTCTTTCCCTGGAATATTAACAAAATTCTTTATGAGCTTATATGTTATCAAGTGTGATTAGAAATACACTGCTAATGGTAAACACAGTTAACATTTACAAAATGCTTGTTCAGAGGCACTGCAGTGCTTACCTAGAACAAAAATCGATGATTTGAAAATAATCCTTCATAGTTTACTTGCCAAAACAAACGGTGGGTTAGTTTTCAGCTGGCCAAAAGTCTACTAAATTATTTTGGTCAGAAAAAGAAAAGAATTAAACCTGATAGCTAAAAGTCCACTGCTCTTTTTACCTCAGTCAACAGTATTGGCAAATTGGCAAATGTAATGCTGTAAATTTATGGAAAACCAACCTGAGTTGCAAACCTCCTGCAAAGCTTCTAAACTGATTTAGTGCAAATAAAATCAGCTAAAAATATTAGCACATATGTTACCGTTTACATCATTTTTTTACTATTAATCATGAAATTTAGTTTATTCTATTCTGTTTATTAAATCAATGGGAAATTGTCTATCAATTACTTTTTTTGTCAGCTAGTATGCACTATAAATTTGTGGCCTTGAAAGAACACAATTAAAATTTTCATTATTTTATAAAACCACTTTTGTGCTCAGGCATCTGAATTATGGCTGTGTGAATATTGCACTCATGCTTAAAACTTTCCTGTCCAGTTAAAAAAGAATTATCTGCTGTAATTATAAATAAAAAAATTAACAAACCACATTATGTAAAGGAAGTTTAGTCTAGAGGAAGATTTCTTCCTATGTTTTTTGACGAGATGGAGTAGAAAGTTGGATTTTATATGCATCTCCTTTCTGAAATCTCTTTCTTTAAGGAAAAGAAAAAAATTGATGGGAAACCCAACTTGGCATCAGGCATTGAGTCTCAAACTGGAGACCACAGGCTTGTGTAGCTTGCTTTAAAAACATGAAAATCAGTATGAAAACTGCTGAAAACACAGAGATGTCATTTTATTTGCTGCAGAAAAGTGGCAGGGAAAGAGCTGAGGAAATAATCTTCAGCTCAGAAACTCTCTGAATAATTCTTAGCCTACTTACCTTGAAAAAGTTTGCAGTCCACAAAAGCATAATGAAATGAGGAAAGACTATTAACCCTAAATAGCTACAGGCTTTATCAGAAATTAAGTCTCTTAAGCAGAGGAAATGAACCAGCCACCCTCACAACAGCTGAAAACTGGCCTTTCCTTACAGTTGCCTATTGCAAACTACACAGACTTGGGTTTATTAATTTTAAAATGAGCAGCCAACTGAAACACAATGCATTAAATGTATTATTTTAATTATTATTATTATTATTATTACTACTGCTTACTTTCTCTGTGACATAATTTTATACTTAGTGAGCAGATTAAAAATACCTCTGTTCTGTAATCCTCTTCTAAATCACATTATTTTCTTGCTTGAGTTTGATTATTTTCATTAAAATAATGAACACTGACATTGCACATGTATTTGGTATCTCCTTGCTCTGGAAAATTAGTTAAAACTTGTTTTCAAAGAGTGCACATCCATGCCCTGATTCAATTAATATCCTGCCAGCGTGGTGATACCAGTTCTGAAATACTGAACCAGTTTATATTTGTCTATACATACATATGTATGTACATGTACTTTTTGTGTGTGCTTGTCTACACAAACCTCCAAGAATAATTTGCTTTCCTTCTTATTACTCTTTCTAAAGGAAGCATGTAAGAGTCCTGTTTTCTTCTTGTAGTTATGTGAAAAGACACATTTGACATTGGCCTCTGCTTACTTTCTTACCCTGGAACATTCTGAATATGCATCCAAAGTATTTTTACCTTTATCAGATGCAGGCTTAGGCATTGTTTTAAGATTTATTTGGTAAGTAGTTAATTTTTTTCTTTATTTTAAAGACAAAAACTCTTTCTGAAATCCCTTGTTACAGACAGGAGGCTACCTGTTCATGACTACCATATCTTCCTGACAGCCAAGGAGTACTTCACCAGCACAACCTTGAATTCTCTCAGGAATTTCCCAAACCCTATGAAGTGACAATGTGAACTGTTCATGTGGAAAAACACTTTTTTTGCTCTGAGAGTGGTTGCACAATGGAACAGTTTGTGCAAAGGAACAGTGAAGTCTCCTCTCCTGGAGTTATTCTAAACTTGAGCATCACTGGAGCTGCTCCAGCCCTTGTCTGATCAACATCCACAGAACCAGAATCCACTGAAGGATAAACGGTCTCTGGTTTTCTGATATTGGTGCACAAACAAAAAGATTAACCCTGACTCTCCTTAGTCTTCTGATACTGAAGTTGAAACAGATTCTTTATCAGTTTTAGCTTCCTGTTGAGTAATTAGACTTTCACAGGGCTTTTATCTGAAAGATAAAGGCTTTGCTTAAGCATTCATTAAATTGGAGCTTTCATTTTTATATAATTCTTATAATTTTTGTAGCACGAGAAAACTCAATTACATAATGTAGTACATTCTCCTTAATGACACAACTTTATTGGAATTTAAGTTTATTAACATAATTGTATGATGTGCCCTTTATTAATATTATAATATGATGCAATAAATTACTATAATTTTATTAGCTAATTCAGTTCATACTCCTATCAGAAACGTGGACATAGGCCATAATGTTAAAAATATATTTGAAAAGTGAAGACTGATTTTGAACTGTCTTCAATGTTTTATTAATGGGAAAGCACTAACAAAAAACCTTCGTATTAATGAGGTAGTAAATATATCCTTTGTTTTTTTTTCATTGTTCCTATGTATCTACTAAAAATTTTTCAAATTATTTTTAGCAAAAGGCTGCTCAGAAAAGTTTTAGATTAAATATGCTGTTAATATTACCCATTTTGCCTAAACAAAAAGCAACAGAAAGATAGGAGGGTTTTGACTTCACATTATTGCAGTTAACTCCCTCTGTAAATCAAAAGTAACATATCAGCTCACAGCATCTGAGTTGAAAACTATGCTTGGATATATGCTTTCCCTAAAGTTCCTTTAGCAAAATTCATTGTATAGGAAGAGATTTTATGATGTATAAAAATAAACTTACAGTGGAAGAGAGAATTCAGACTGTAAAAATGACACCTATAATTGGCTGCTCCAAAGTGAATGTCTGAATCAAATCTTATGCTTTTTAAAACTTGAAGAAATAAAATGTGAATGATAATCTTGGCTATAAAAAATTAATATCTACTTCTGTGAGTAATAGAAAAATACCTGGGGTTTCTTTCTCAGCTTGAAAAGCAATGATAACAAAAGAATGACTTTATATGCAGTGCTCTCTGCTGCCAGAGATCAAGATAGGAGCACTAAAACTGACAGAGCTCACAGATACAATTTTGCAAAAGAAAAAGAGTAATTTTTCTTTTCATGTTCTCAGTCATTCAGTGAAAGCCAGAAGGAAGCTCACTCGTCTTAAAATCCCATTCCAGAACATGTTTATATTGCATTTATATCCCATCAAGCTTCAGATTAATTATGTTAAAATCACATTTATGCTTGATATAAACCATATGTTTATGGAATGAGGTTCAAGTTGCAAACCCTGTCACTGATATTGTAAATCTGGTGGCCAAACTGGCGTCCTCCTAATGTTTTATTTTTGCATTAAATTATTTATTCTAGGCATGTTGAAAAGAGTACATGACTTTAAACAGAAAGAGATTAAGTTTAGATTATATATTAGATATTAGGAATAAATACTTTTTGAGAGGGTGGGAGGGCCCTGGCACAGGGTGCCAAGAGAAGCTGTGGCTGCCCCTGGATCCTTGGAAGTGTCCAAGGCCAGGCTGGATGGGGCTTGGAGCAGCCTGGGACAGTGGAATGTGTCCCAGCCCATGGCAGAGAGTAGGAACTGGGTGATCTTTAAGGTCCCTTCCAACCCAAACCATTTGAAGATATTCTGATTCAACAATCTTGACCAAGCTGTTTCTAACTTTTTATAGCCATGAATTTTTATTCAGTTCAGGCTGGGGCTCTTGCAGTGCTCTGGCTTTGGGTGAGTTTAAGGATATTCCAAGAGTGAAGTTGGAGAAACAAAGATAGATTACCTGAAATGGGCTCTAGAGAGGGTGACCTGTCAGCTCTGAATTGAACTGGTTTTAGGTTTTTGAACTTAAATCCCATCTGGACTTAATAACAGCTCTGTAGTTTGCTTTTGGGTCCTTAATCCATGACTGTCTATATTAAATAAATGTCAATCCACCCCTTTCCCACTCAATCACCTCCAAAGACTGAAGTGAAAGCAGCGCACACATAACTTTTTCTCCACCAACTGGGGAAATTAATTTTTAATGGTATTAATTAGCAGATTCCACTGTGTTAATCATACAACAGAGCTGTGCTCCAGGTCCTTTCTGATCCAATGTACACTGTATTCTACCTAATGAATGAAAACAGAGCCACTGCTTCTAAAATAGAATCTTTTTTTCTAGGCAGATATCGCTGTAACATCTGGCTGTGCCAGATAATTTCTATTAAAAGGAACTACTGTAAAATTGAATATTTCACTGGCTGTGGCAGTGAGTTGCAAGTGGCATATGTTTTCTGGAACCAAGTTGGCAAAGTGTATATTGTGCTTCCTATAAGGATGAACCTTTTCTAATTTTACTAAAATTTTTGGGGGAGCCATGAAGGTTGAAAGCTTCTGTTTGATTGTATTTCTTATTTGTGTTTGTTGAAAAATATCTACCATACACAGAATATTCTGGTACCATAACAAAAGGCGAGGTAAAGCACAAGATACTTTATTATTGGAAAGAGAAACCAGGCTGGATCATCTATTTACAGCAGATGTACCTACTTGGCTCATTGGTCTTGCAGGAAACACTAAACAAGGATGTGGTAAAATTTTTTTCCCATGATTGGGTCACATGAAGGTATTTTTTTAAGAGGACACTGAAATTACCGTATGGAGAATGCCAGGCTCAAATAGGATAAGATTTCAGGACCTGGAGGCTTCTGGTTGTCAAATTTTGAGCAAGAAAATAATTTTCAGTTTTGGAATAATTGGCACAACATTTAATGTGTTCATAACATTTCAGTAATTTTCTCAAAGTCTTTAAAATGGCTGCCTTGCAAGCTGAACATAAAACCTTCAACAAGAAGATTGCAGGTTGCAAAATGGATCTCTGCATTACTTTTTTTATTCTATGATACCCTCAAAAAATCAGCAACTTTTATTGGAAAAGAAAATTATATTGGTTTGGATTATGAGGTTGCTGATTTTTTGAGACCTCATGCTGTTTCTATTTTATAGTGGAAGGCTATTTAATTTGTATTCAATATTAGCATATTTATTTTCCAGCACATTCCGAACCTTAGGAAGTCAATTCTTACTGTTAGTCAAAGAGTAAAGACATCCTATATATATATATATTTTTTTTTTTAAGTAGTAATCATTCTGATTCTGATTCATATTTATTTTCTATAGTATGTCAAAACCTGGTAAAAGTAGTTTGATTAGCATTTTAACAAAATTTACCTTGAATTGTTTCATAGGTTTTTTTGCTGCAAAAGGCAGCCTAGTCCTTTGGAGTGGTATTTCCAATATGTCTTGATCTAAAAGCAGCTGAGCACCATCTTTAGCATTTATGTCCCTTCTGAAAAACACAACATTAACAACAAAATAAACAATAATAATAATAACTAAAAAAAGCAAAATTCTTTTTACAGAGTAATAACTAAATAAAGCAAAAAGCCTGCACTCTAGTTTTGTAGAAGAATTAATGCAGAAATCCTGATCTGGAAGTTCTGGGGTCTCCTTTTAAATTTTAATCTTAAGGAGTGTGCACTGCCTTTCCAATATTGCTTTAAATATTGACAGTAGAGAAGGAATGGCTTTTCACATCAGCATAAACATTTCTACACACATTTTTTATTCAATGAGCGCTGTTATTTGCTCTTTGATTAAGTGTAATCAACACAGTGTCAGCATTTGGATTAAAAATATGCTATGAACTCTACCCTGACTCATATAACTAATCAAGCTTGAGCACCTTGGCCTTTATTCCATCAGCTAATTAGAGCAGGATGAACATAATGTTTCTTGAGGGCCTCTCGTTTATGACAGAGTGGATTCAAAAAAGAAATTGGGAGCCTAAATTTTCAGTTGTAATGTTCAAAAGTCCTGCTTTTCTACTATCTACTCCTGGACTCTGCACAATTGTCAGCGTTTAATGTTGCAGTTTCCAAGAAAATCTGCTTCTGAACAGATAGAAGCTAAAAAAATAGTGACAGAAAAGAAAGTCTGTGGTCCCACAAATCCTGATGAGGCTGGAATAACTCCATACCAAGTTAGTCCCTGAATCCATCAACATCCATGAACTTGATGTACCTTTCTCCATCTTATCAGAGGAGATGATCAGATAGGGATCTAATCTGGACTAGTTTTTGCACAAAAATCCTCAGAACTGTCCACTGGACCAGTCTTTGCACAAAAATCTGGTCTCCTGCTTCAGGTCCCCTGTTGTATCTGCATCCCCTCAGGCAGACCCACCCCCTGAACTTAGCCCCTCTGGCCCAGGATGAGAGCTTCTAGGGACAGCCTGAGCTATCCTGGCTGATATCTGCATTCACTTTGCTGCCACTTCTTTTGAGCTGTGGGCTGCTTCAAGAGCAGCTCTTCAGATGACTGTCAGCTATGGTCTTTTAACTTTTGAAGGATAAATGATGCCTTCAAATTGTAACATTTTTCCCTGCATAAATTTCCCTTTGATAATTGAGTGGCAGTTGCTGAATGATCCAGTTACATCTCATAGGTGGCTGAATTAGGCTGAAAATAGCTGGTAAAGGAGAAAATGGAATAAGGAGGGGAAGAAAGATGAGAATTAGTTTCTCAAATGGAACTTGTGCTTTTAAATTAGATGTGTGATAGAGTATGACAGAAAAGTGATAGGAACTGCAATCCTTACTCGTATTCCTATGGACTTCAAAGGGAGTTTTCCCCTTTGAGAAATGCAGGATCAGACATCCTATCTGTACTTGTTTCTTTCAGCGTCTGCCTCTTACTTGTGTTGTCAGAAGAGCTTTTCTCACCATATGGGACTTGTGAAAGGTTTTTAAAGCCCTTGGTGATGTTCAGTCCGTTGCCTACTTTGCTGGGCATTCCTTACACCTTTCTAAAAAGTGCCACTGCAGACAAAACTTTAATTTGCACTTAAATGTGGGAAGCCTTTCTTTTAAAAAACAGGTTTTTACAGCATTTGACTCCTACTGCAGCTTTTGAAGAAGTAGAGCTGAAAAAAACTAGCTTGCCCTATGCTGCCTCAAGAGAGCTAGAGCATTCTTTTCACTTATTAGTTAGACTTTGGCTCTTCCTTTCCCTGCCTGAAACGAAAATGTTATTTTGTTTGAACAAATATTTGTCCCTCTCAGGTCATGGGATGCAGAATGCTTCTTGGGCTGCTCTTTCAAACTGGTGAAAGTAGAAAGTTAATAGGTCCAGGTTTCAGGGTAAAAATGAATCAGCTGATATTATTAAACATATATATATAAGGCATAAATGTTGTTGCATAAAAATACATCTCATGTTCCATAATGAGGACCTGATTTTGTGTGTCCTCCAGTCACTCTAAATTCTGGCTTAGACCTTCTGCTGTGGCACAGCCCAGTTCAAAGGTATTTGTTTTAATTTTTTTACTTCTGCATCAACAGAGGAGAAGAGGGTTAGTGAGTGCTGGAGAAGGCTCTTGTATCATGGTCACTGTCTGCACATAACGAGAGGTGTGTGTTGCTAGCTCAGGTTTTTGAGGGAGGACTCTTAAATATTGTAGTGAACAGTTATGGTAAAAAAATGTTCTGACAGCTTTAGGCTATTCTGAAAGAGCAAGAAGTATCCTTATGCAGTAATAAACATTTTAATTGCAAAGTCCCAGAATCATTTTGTCTGGGAAAGACCTCTATGATCACCGAGTCCAACATTTGACTGATCACCACCTAGCCAACCAGACTAGAGCACAAAGTGCCATGTCCAGCTGTTTCTGGACACCTTCAGGGATGGCGGCTCCACCACTCTGAATTCTTTTGCTGGTGGTTATTTAGGAGGTGAGGTTAATTACAGCGGACATGGCAAATATTTATTTTATTGCCTTGTTATAAATCAATATTTCCTTCAAAAGATAACATTGTTCATTGTCTGCTGCACTTATTCAGTGAATATCTATAAATAGACTTATACTTTTATAACTCCCATTTTTTTTATCAGCAGACTCTTCTTGCACACTACAGCACCTTAGATTCTCCAGTAACCTTTTCTTTCCATGTGTCCTCTGACATTCTACTCATCTGGTTTACATATTTCCTCTGGCTCAAGTGATTTGAGATACTGAGGGTGAAAATCATGACAGGAGACTCAAAAGAAATCACTTGGTTAAACCTCTGGGTGGCCATCAAAAAATCTTGTTTCAAATGCCTTTCCGCTGTGCAGAAATGAAGAGAACCTCGTTGTGACACTCGGCTTTGATCAAATGTCATATCTGGGATTCCTTCTGCACAGCAGTGTTTTTATAATAAGAGCTATCATATTATAGCAGCTCAGACTTTAAACTGGCATGAAAGGAAAGCCTGGGAGCTGGATGCTTTTTCCAATGGATCATAAATCCTTGGCATTCTTTGGAAGAGAGAAGTTTAAACTAGCAGTACCTCCTTAGGATTTTGACACCATCCAGATACTGGTGAATTCTGACCTAGACTTCCTCTGTGGCCTAGCATGAGTCACTCAAGCTCCCTTGACTTTTATTTAGATTTGGTTTTAATAATGATTTTTCCTCAAGGAAACTGGAGTTCAGGTAGCTCAGGGTTGCTTTTGTAAAACTTGAGAATCTGTGGCTTTGACAACACAGTACAAACTTATCTGTGATTTTGGCCTTCTGTGAAATGCATGATATATTTTGCTTCTCTTCTTTTGTGTATTTTTTGTTAAATTATATACTCTTGTTAATCTTAATAATTCTTTCCCTGCTTCAGTATCCACAGATAGAATCTAGTTTTTTTAACATGCAACCCCAGAATTGATGTCTTACCTGTAATTTACAAAAAAAATAAATAAATTATTCCCCACATGTACAAAATCAAACACTCCTAGTCAAAACCATAAAAACTATGTGTGAAGTTTTATCTTTGCAAATGTGATACAGAAGCAAGGAAGGCAGCTAAAAAGGAAAAGTGTACATGTATCACATTTAAATGATAAGCTTTAAATGACCATTTGAATGACAATTTGCAGGCATCAGCCTCACGAGTTGACCACATTAATGCTCTAAAGCCCTCAGTGTTGCTCCTCCTTCTACTCACATTCTTCTCCATGAAATCAATAATCCTTCCACCTGCTGCTGATTTCTCCACGGTGCATGATCCAGTTATTTTTTTAACATCAAATAACGTCCTATTAAAAGATGTAACAACTAAAAAGATATAAGCATGACTTGGAATTCTACTGTTTGCTTAAGTGCTTGCTTAAATCATGTGAGTGGTCTCATCTCATTCTTTATCAGGACTATAAAACTCAACTAGAGAAATCTTTTGCTGACTAGATCAGTACGGATGCCTTTCCCATCTCATTTTTCATTTATTTTGATGCCAAATGCATTGTTCTCCTCATTTGTTAAAGGCTTTGATTTTAAGTAATTTGCTCACATGTCAAAAAATGTCTATGTGGTGAAAACAAAGTCAAGTAAAGATTAAAAACAGGGAGAAGGAGGGGGAGAGGAGGAGAGGGGAAAAGAAGAAAACTGAAATAATTAGCCCTCTAAGTTAAAAATGAGTGATTTTTGTTAAAAATCAAGGTATACCTGCTTTTGTTTGAAGAAGTAAAATGGAAAAGTATTGTCCCTTTTCTATTATGTAGCAACCATTCAAACAGAACACAAAGACTTTTGAAGTGAATTTGCCACTCTCTAGCTCCTTATTAAAAGCAAAATATCTGGATTTGAGGGTTTGGGTACTTCCTTCTGAATAAGCCAGCAGTGGAGGAGAAAGGAGGCAACTGTTGTGAATACTGGTGTTTCTGGTGGTGGATTTCAGGAATTAAACACAGATGAGTGGCACCAGCAATCTTTAGTTTTGAGTGACAGGAAAAGACCTTTGTTCAGAACAAATGTGGTAGGAAAATGTTGGCTTTATCATGAAGCAAATGTTAGGGCTCAGGGTCCAGCAGATTTCATCATGTTGTCATGTCATTTATGTCAGCTCCTGTAAAATACAGATCCTTGGAATACTTTCCAGGCCAAAAAGAACTTTTGGGTTTTATTATTTTTCCTTATATCTTTTCCTTATTTTCCTTACCTTGCAGTCAATTATAGATTTCAGCAACTAAGCAATCATGTTGCTGCATTTCAAATCAGGGAAAAAAGGAAATTTATCAAGGTTAAACTTGTAAAATTTGTAGGTGAGCACAGCTTATTCAGCAAAGGAAACAGGTTAAATGCAAAGCAAGCATTGTGAATGAAGTCATGAGGAAGGTTCCTGAAAAGCATGAGTGCTTGAGAGTTTGTTTCACCAGAGACCTTTAATGCTTCCTTGAAGGAAGATGTGCCCACTGGCTTCCTGATTTCAGTCAGCCTGTACTCCCTATGATCTCTCCAAAACTTCTTGCATTTCTTCCACGCTACCCTTTAGTCAGTCAAGTCTTTATTCCCCTTATTTTCTTTTATATCTTTCCACTTTCTCCACCTGTTTCCTACCACTCCATGAAACCACCAGGTTAAAATAAGTCTTTACAAAACCCATTGAGATGCCATTATGTTCACACCTGATTTATTTCTCAGGTTTTTCTCTTCCCTGGTGCTACTCTATACAAACTGGCTATTTTAGTTCATGAAAGTTTTTATGACAAATCAGGCACCACACTGGTGAGGTGAGAAGACACATCAGGAGAGGTTTCCCTCAGGCTCCAAAATGCAAAGCAGCCCTGGAGATCTCTCATATTTGATTGATATTTTCATATTTGAAGTGGAATCCTAAGATGAGCAAATTGATGGGCACCACATTAAAGGGTTTTTTTATGAAGACTGAACACGATTTCTGTCAAAAAACTGAACCTGTCTTTCGGTGGAAGGCTTTTAAAATCTGTGGCTGGCAGAGCTGACTTCACAATTAATAAATATCATACCTGTGTGCATATGCAGTTGCCTATAATAGTGTCAATTCCAGTGAAATCTTTGGAGTTTTGTGTCTGTAAAGACAGTGGAAAGTTCCATGACATGTTTCTGATGGCAGCAGCAACAAAGTACAACTCCTTCCCAACATGTCTTGAATAGCTGATATGGCATTTTAGCCTGAGGAATTGCAATATGAAAACTTATGCGGGAAAAGTCCACAGAGCTTCTGAATGGTGCAGCATGTGATAAAACCCAGGAACAATTTTATTTTTAAAAACAGAAGAGCTGAACACATACATGGACACTGTCTCCTAGGATTATGTTACACAATACCATCTGTGACAGATTTAGATCAAGATCAAATATTGCACAGTTACAAGGGATGATTTAATTTAGAAATTTTCCCCCCTTTTTGAAAAACCTGCAATATGTATTTAGTTCTTTTAGTAAGAACTATTAAATGTATAATGCTTCCTTTTTTTGTTTTTTCCATTGGGTTAATTGTGCATTTGGCATGAAAATATTAATTTAGATATTTTATTGCTCTTTATTAAGCCAACCCATATTATTTCAGGAAAGAGTCATTGCAGCTTGTGATATCAGTGTTCTTCCAAAGAGATGCTGATGTGGAAAAAGCAGACATCTTCACATATATTAAACTAACTACTAGCAGCCCTTCAGAGCAGCCTACAATTAATTAGCAGTAGCTTCTTATGATCTGAAAATGGGAAAGTAGTTTATGTTTTATTATCTGTGTATTGAGAACTCATACTTCCTTTTATTTCCTAGAGTCATGTGTTTATTTGCTTCTTTCAGTTCTTCAGTGAAGGCCTGGAGAGCAAATGAGGGGGGAGATGATTTTATATATGAGAAACTGGGAAGGGTTCCTCACATTTCTCTGTCCTGGGAAGAATGGGTCACTGCCTGGAGGTGCTGAGGGAAACTCAGTGCTGGAGAGTTGTGTGTCCCATATGTCCAAGGAGATTAATTATCCACAGTGTGAAAAAGAGACTGGTTTGTTTTTTTGTTTTGAACCTGACATCTCCCGGTATCTCTTGATGTCCCTTTTATTGTAAAAGATAGCAAATAGTTATTCCTTACTCATCAGAACCTCAAGTACATGATCTTAGGCAATAGTCTGAAAAATCAAATCATCTGTGAGATAGGTATGATGGAGCTTGATCATTAACATTTTTTATTCATTTTCTGGTTTGGGTGACTTACTATAAATCTATAAAGGTCAGCTTCAGACACTCTGAAAATAACTGATCTGCATGCATTATGAAATATTTTCAGTTAAAAACTAGATCAGTTGATAATGGTCACAGCATTTTAGTTGATGGTCATGATTCATTCAGATCACCACACTCCATTTTGTCCTTGATATATGCATGCTTTATTAATGATAAACTAATGAAGCCAAGATCTAAATCCTGGCTTTACTGTTCATCCATGTTCTTCTAGCCTTTTTCAGCTAGATTACCAAAACATTCTCTTAAATGTGTATGGAAAAATCTCTGTAAAAACATGAAGAAAAAAAAGAGTTATTGAAATATGTAATTTTTGAAATTCAAAATATTAAAATTGTCCCATCAGAAAATGTTCAAAAATGTCACTGATGAATGATTGCATAAATGATGGAGATGGAGAAAATGGATCTTACGAATCTCACATTTCAGGCAGTATTTTCATTTAGGTCATCAGATTCCTATTCTTTGCAGTCTGTTTTTTCTTCTTTACCCTTTGGATAGCTCTATGTTTCCTTGTCAATCCTAGTAGAGCCAAAAATGTTCACAAGAGATTAACAGAATCCAATATCTGTAGAATCAAAATTATAATTATAAACCAATCACCTGTCAAGCATGCAAATGCTGATTTAAAAAAAAAAAGCTAAAACTAAATATGACAAAGTTGTATTTGAAAGAACGTCTCACTTACTTCATTGAACTTGTAATCTCTCATAACTCCAGCTCTCATTTGTAGGAAGCATTTTGTGACTCTGAAAAACTGTGGATGGCATAACCTTTTAAAAATAGCAGGCTTTTTTAAAACTTTAAACCACAGCTGAGTGAATATGTAAAGCAAATCAGTTGACACTGTCCCCTGTGTCTAGCATTATACTCAAGTTCTCTTTTACTATTGTAGCACATAAATGACTGAACTTTTAGGAGACACCTTCCACCTTCTGCTCTGGGCATTTAACAGCAGTGCCCTAGTAGCTGAATGCCCAGTGAACAGCCGCACACACTTTTGCATCTCTTTTTGTGGTACGAGTGATAGGGTTTATGTACTGCAAATATTCTTTTCCAGGAATGAAAATTCTTTTTCCAAAAGGTGCATGGGCCAAGTTAGAACTCCTCAGTGAAGAAAAGTGCTGTTCCACAGCCATCAGCCTGGCTCACCCCAGATGGCTGGAGCATATGCCAGCAGTGAAGTTGTCACCGCGGCGTCCCTGAGTCCCCAGGTCATGTGCCCAAACGAAGATGTTGCTCTCTTTATTGAGATGACCTTTGAGGGAGCAAGCAGAGTTTCCCTTTGGGTGTCATCTGCTAATTTGGCTCTCTATAAACCACCAACAAACTGCTTCAAAGGCAAATATGCACCAAGACCGGGCTTCCCCAAGAGGCTTTATTAGATAAATTATTTTAAGTGCTTCTGGCCAGGAGAAGTCTGATGAAGACAGATGGCAAAATGGAGGAGTCTCTTTCCAAAAGGAAGGATTTTTTTTCAAGCTTTGCTGCAATGTCTCTGTGTTTCTGTGAAAGATTTAAGAACTGGGTCTGCACATAAAAACAATAAATTCATAAATGTTGGTAAACTATCCTAATTTTTTATAACAGAACAGGGATTTTTTCATAAATATTATCTTTCCAAGAATGCTTTCACTGGGGTGTTTTTTTAGCAGGAGATATTCACCAGCTGGGGCTGCCTTAATGTGAGAATTGAGAATAATGCCTCTCTCTCATACACAAGAAGGAGAGCAGGGATTAAGCTCCTTGCATAACCCAGAGCATGAGTCACTTTAAACGGGTGAAATACCAGAAGGAAAACTAATGAGCACAAGTAATTACTAAAAATGGGTAGTGAGAAGAAGCACAGAAGGTAAGGCAAAGTGTAAAGCCTCTGTGTAAAGGAGGAGCACTACTAATGAGCGCAGTTCCTGAGTGTGCTTGTGCTGCTGCCCCTACACTGGGCTGAGAGCCCCTCTCTGATTTTCACAATTGGTAACAAAATGCAGAGTTTCTCTGTGCAGAGGCTGCCTCCTTGGTTGTCACTTGGGCACCTGTGGCAAGTCACCCACAAAAGGAGCAGCAATGAGCAGCAGCTGTAACAGCCCAAGGTCTGCCTGAGCAGGGAGCAGACAAAGCAGAGGTGACTTGGTACAGCTTTAAGGATCAGTCAGGACTCACTACTGAAAGGTAACAGGAGGGAGCCAAACATCACTGAGAGCATGAAAGGCTTCTGGCGGGGCATCACAGAACAGAGTCCTTCAGAAAAAAACATTAAAATGTTCAAGCTTTGGTTGTCTCTTCAAAAGGGAGGGCAGAGTAAGTCTAACTTCACAGATTGGCAGGTGCTTCTTGTACCATCTCCAGTTCTTCCCCAGAGACTGCAGAGTAAAGCCTTCAGTTTGGACTCATCCTAGAAAATTTATGTTTCACAAATATATTTTCTTATAATAAGATATTATTTGGCATTCAGACAAGTCCTTCTGCATGCTGTGTCTCATTTGGAGAAGACTTTATTGCTGGCTGCTGATCAAACTCTGTCTTTAGGATTTCTGCAGTGGGCTCACAATTAAGAGCAAGTCCAAACCGTAATGAGTGCTACAAATTATTCTGGGTATCATGAACTTCATTATCTCATACTAAACTTATTTTTTATACTATCAAAATAGTATCATAAAGAATGTTGCACAGAAAAGTTTCCTTGGAAAATAGATTCAAAGTATATTACAGGAGTCATATCAAGATTTCATAAATCTTTATGATAGCAAGACCACTTTATTTATAGTATAATTTTTCTAAATGGTGATAATTGCTGTAGTTAGTACTAGAGCAGGGCAATCTGTAATTTAAGAAGAAAATATCTTTAATTATGTTTTTAAGATTTCAAGCTATTTTTTGTGAAAGCTTTTTAGCTGAAATTGAAAATATTTTTTAATTTGGAGGATTTTTCTGCTTTTCAATTGATACAATATTTTAGAGCCATGTGCCTCAGGATTGTTCCTTGACAGCTTTGGGACACAAGAAAGAATTATATCTGCACTCTTTTTTTTGGTGTAAACACATAATGTCTCTGTCCTAAATTTTGTATTCTCTTCTAATTGCATGAAAGTTATTGGGCTTTGGTTTTTATTTATCACCTGGGTATCAAAAAGCAATAGTACCAGTTTGCCAGGTTGTGCTGAAAAAGGGAGAATTTTGTAGCTATGTGAGGCAAATTCAAGCTAAAATAAAAGGTTATCAGCTACTTAATTCTGGGTTAATATTTTCTCAGTTCCTGGAGCCTCATGCTTGCCAAGGAGCCTGTATCTCAGGCAATAATATTAGCTGAGTATTTATACTTACAGCATTTCAAAGCAGTCTGCTTAAGCACGGGGACCTTTTCAAAGCACACAAATTTTTCCTGGAGCCCCCTTTTTTGTGTCATTTCAGGCTCACAACCACGGAGCTTTCTGTTAAATCAGGCTCTCAGCCTGTGCTGAAGGATCTTTGTTGTTGCCAGGTGAAAATGGACTTCCTAATACTGGTGTCAAGGCAGTTGGAAAAAGGGACACAGTATTTTATTATTTGCTTTCGGTTCTTTTATTCCATAACTCAAAAGACTGGAAAATAGCTCTTATTTAATACCATGCCCAATATCTCAGGCACCTACATTTGTCATTTTGGTTTTAGGATTGCAGTTGTTACTCAACAACCGTGGTTGCTACCATTACAGTGCATTGGATTGAAAAAAAAAAAAGGACAAAAAAGTAGACAATTGTTGTATTTTAAACTTAATTGAATTCTGCCAAAAATCAGCCTGAGAGAAAGTTATTAATCATCATGATTTAAACCCCTTATTTCTATATTTGGTAATTAATACCAGACTGTACAAATACAAGGTACCATGTCTCTCCTTTAACCAGCTGCAGCTGCTGTAATGTTTCTAACAAGCTGCTGTTCTTGCTCTTGTAGAAAACGAGTTCTGATAGTTTAATTTAGTATCTAATGCGTATCGCAAAATACAGTTTTAGTTGCTTTTATTTTTCCCTTATCTCAGCACTTGGGGGTGAAATGTGCAATGCAGAGGCTCTGCTTAAGGTGTAGTTGTTTGAGGGACTTCCAAACAAATGCATTCAATGAAGATACATAATGTGAAGGTTTTGATATTTGTGTGTATGTTTTGTATATATATACAAAATAAGGGCAAAAAACCCCTCTAAATCAGATCTATTATATCTACATTGGGATCATTAAAATGTTAAAAGTAAGCAAACAAAAAAAAAAGAGAATCCTCTCTTCTTTTTTTAAGAGATCTGGTGCCTTATATTTTATTTAGAGCTCTTCTATCACTGATAGGCCACCTATTGCATTGCCATACAAATTTGACTGTGATGAATGTCCCCGAGAAAAACACTCAGCAGCAATTTGCAGGTTTGGAAACAGAATTACCTGGAATTTTGGCGGAGTTTAGCCTGTTTCATCCTCTGATCTGTGCAATCCTGGCATCATTACCTCAGTAGGGCTAAATGTCCAGCTGCCCATCGTGAAAATGTCCACAAGGAAGTCACAGTACATCATTCACCATTTACACCAAAATCCAAATGGACAGAGACTGCCAAACTTATATCTGGCACATCCTTATTTCCAAACCCTCATATTTTTAACAACTATTTTCTATTTATTTTTTTTAATTATACAATATTCATTTTGACTATATTACTGGGGTCCCAAAATTTAACTTGGGACCCAAAATTTACCTGCAATCAGTAGAATTTGAGACCATTTCAGTAGCTCTAACAAGGTTTTCCCACATCATAGGTTGTGTGCTGCATCTATATTATTTGATAAAACAAATAACAAATTATTTATCTTTCTGGATAAAGAAGCATTTTTTACTTTCGTTTTCAGGTACTTAGAAGTCTCTACCCAGACAAAAAAATGTATCTTTCTTCTTCATCTGCACACTTTTTCTCTAAACTAATAATATATTACCTTTTAAAAAGATTAATTTTATTGTTTTTAATTGAATTAATGTGAGTCATATCTTACAGGTGTTCCCATTTTAACCAGTTTATAAAAAGGTGGTAGAAGAAGAAGTTCTTCCTGGGGATAAAAAGCTCAAATGTGTTGTCATAGTAGCTGCATTCCCACTTTCAGCACAGATTATAAACCATGAGGATCTGGATGTCTTAGGAAACCTTCAGGAACTGAATTAACTCAAACTGAGCTTGGTAGATGCAGCAGAAACAAGGATGTGCTGATTTTATCACTGAGTGCTGTCACTGAGGAGCTTCAGTTGCAAAATACCACACTGACCATTGGTTTATGTTGTTTTTCACAGTGGAACCTACACCTGGGAAGAAAGGGCTGCACAAATGTGTCTGGGCCTGAATAATGTGCAAAAGGAAATCCTGCAAAATACAAAGCTGGGTCTGGTCCTAGATTTAGGACAAAATATGAGACTCCTCATATTCTCCACCTTTAAATAAAGAGCATTGCTTAGGCACTCTTTCAGGGTAGATTATCTATGGATCATGATGTTGTTGCATCTCCATCAGATTCACCAGTCTTGATTTTCTGGTGGGGATGTCCCAAATTGTTGCTGTTTCAGCATATCCCAATTTGTACCGACAACCAGTTTGTGCTGTGGTCGTGGGTGTTGAACTTCTTCTCAGTGCCTGCCTCAATGCTCTGTGCCTCCAGCTACGCCTGAAATGCACAATCATCTCTTATTTCAGTAAAGATTTTTCTAGGAAACCCTGAATAAATACCTATTAGAAGCATTATGTATGCAAATGTGTCTAACAGCCTTTCTAGCAATGAGCCATTCATAAATGCCTCCTGATGAACACACTGTAGAACCATAAGTTAGACAGAATACTTCCAGTTCTGCTTCCAAAATTGGTGTAAGTCAGAGTGAAAATCAGATTTTGAAAAGCACCCAAGTAATAAAGACCCTGCCAGCTGGGACTTTTTCACACCATATTCAACCTGCCTCAAAACATTGATATCAAAGTACAGGAACAGAAAATGGGATTAATTTGTGCTGTCCAGAGAGAGAACTGAGGAACCAAAAGATTGAGTGTTTTTTGTCAAGTTCACTCTGGAAACCAGTAGCAGAGCTGAAAATTTATATACCCAGTGCTTGATACAGACAGCTCAGCTCCAGCCCATGCCACCAGTCCTTCCATCCAAATGGATGTATCACCAGAGGTACTCTCTGGTTAATACGATCCCCAGAAGGAAAGGCAGGTGCTGAGAGGGCTTTTGACGCAGGTTGGCCTATATTACAAATGGTTCTAAACATGGAAAACAAAATGGGCTAAAGCAAGGCCAGGACAATGAACTCTTTATGGAGTGGAAGTGCTTCTGTTGATACACAGCAGCTCTCAAGAATTTAAGTTTCATAATTGGTGCTAAAATGTAAGGCAGTGTGGGATGGTAATGCTGTGTAAGGGACCAAAGACAAACATCAATCTAATTTTGTGTTGTGCCCCACATAGAAAAAAATAGGATGAGAAGTGCTTTGAAGACATCTTTGGGCCTGTTTCTGCAACAAGTGATGTCACCTGATGATAAATCAGATGGACATTTACACCTTATGAAAAGATCACCACCAGCAACTTACTCCAAATCTAAAATCCAGTACTTTACATCACTCCCACTAAATATTTCATAGAATGGAAGGAGCTGCCACAGAGAAAATATTTTTTTAATAATTTTTTCTAATTTCCATGAGAAGGCTCAATATAGCTACTATATTCAGGTAGGGAGAAGCAAAACAAAACAAGAGGCAAAAAAAGGCGAGTCTTAGCAGTCATCTAATTTTGTTTTGTACAGAGAAAAGAGACTTCCTATGACACTGGTCCCAGGAGCCCCAGCGTGGCTTAAAAGCATTCTCCTGCTGGGTGGAAGTCTGTGTGCCTGTTTGATTGAGTGGAAGGAGTGCAGGGGAAAAATGAGAACACAAATCCATGTTTTGGCTGCCACACGGTCAATACAGTAATAGGTCAGCAGAAACATCAAAACACAATCAAGAGCTGTCCTCGGGGCTTTGAGTGAGCAAAATTTGTTGGGCAGGAAGCCAAGGGAAAGGAGAAGAGGTCCTCTGTTGTTCTTAGAGCTCATCAAGAGACGCTAAATGAGCAAACTGGAATCTCTTTCTATTGAAACAGAGATCTGGGTGTGCTACTGCAAGGTGCAGTTTCTTTATGTGTGGCATAACAAATCTTGTCTCCCCAAGCTGAGAGGGTGAGGAAGTTGGTGGTGTGTATGTGAATAGTGCATATCCAGTTTGTACCACACTGCAAAAGCTTTTGTGTAGTGTGTTTGAGGCGGGTGCAATACTCAGGAACATTAAAGCCAAGAGTCATTGCAAGTAAATGCTTAAAACTTTATATACAACTTTTGCAAATGCTGCTTTGCTCTAAAAACACAACAGTCATGAGCACCTGAGAGCTTCAGGTCTAATTTTTAGTGCTTTCCTTTTTTGAAAGACAGGGAAATAGTCTTCAGTGTTCAGCTCTGAGAAGGAACTGTAGAAGTTCATGCAAGCAGCTTAAAACATTCTGTCCACATGCAAAAGGACAAATATGTAAATTTCCATGTGTCTGCCCCTTCCAATATTTCAAACAAGGAGCCATTTCTCAAAAGCATTTTGCAATAGCCCTTTAATGTTAGATTCTAAATCATATTTCATATTCCAGTATCTGCCTTTACACTCACTATCAGTAGTAATATAAGTTTAAAATGACAACACTCTGATATAACTTAACACAGGAAGAACAAATCACTTTCTCCAGCAACGGGAGTTTTAAGGAACAAATAATTTCTTTTTCTTCCTATCGCATTTCTGACTGGCCTTGGGGGCAGGAATATGTTGGATGAAGTGGTAAAAAATGTAGAAATATAAAGAGAAGTGAGACCATTTCCATGGCAGATTGATTTACATGACGGTGATAGATTTCTTGAAGCCTCATGAAGATTTGATCTTCTACAGAAGACATTAAAAAGACATTATGAAATCATCATGTAGATATCCAAATTTTTGTATATTCCTTTATATGTTTGCCTGAGTAAAAGAAACAGGGATCAAAAGCTCTTGGGCTTGTGAAGCCCGCCCTTTGATATGATAACAAATGATTGGTCTGATTCCCTTCATTATCCCAGTGGGCATCACTTCCAAGACAGTTAGGGAGTTTTGTTTCACTTAACCAGCTGGCAAAGTGAGCATCCTTCCTTTTGTGACAATGATCTTTAAATTTCCAAAACAACTTTTATTGATAAGCAGTTCATATGCAAGGATTTTTATGACCATGGATTTTGGCTTTACTGAAGTTCTTTAACATACAGTGAGGTGTGGCATGGGAGCTCCTCTGCTGGTCTGAGATCTCTCTTCATGCTCATTCACGGCATTCAAGTCTTGCATTTGCAGGGCAGGAAAAAGTGGGTGAGCTGGAAAGCAGCTTTGTGGGTGCTTGAGGAAAAATGCAGATCTAAAGTAGACCTGCAATATTGCAGAATCACAATGGCTGAGGTTAGAAAGGATCTCTGCAGCTCATTTTGTCCAATACCCCTCACCCAGGGTCACTGCTGCCTCATGGCAGCTTGGTGTGTCCCAGGACCCCAAATCCTCTCCTGCAGAGCTGCTTTGCAGCCTCTGTTTGGGCCAGGGTTGATTCCTCCCGAGACCCAGTATGTGTGAGGTGTCAGTGCAGCTGCAGGCTTGGCTTCTGTGAGAACCCCTGCCTTGTCCATAGGTCTGGGCATATGAGGTGATGTTTGAAGCCATAAGCAGGATTCCAGCTGCAAAACACCCATCCAAAACCCACAGATGAAATACTTAGAAAAATGCTTTGAAAATATAAAAACATAGAAAGTGCCTTCACAATGAAATACACCCCACAAGTCAAATGATATTGTAAATTAGTTCCTAAGCAGTCCAAATATTTCTAAATGTCACAGTAATAACCTTTTGGGATGTTTTTAGCTCAGTAACAGAGATAACCTGCTACAAGTACTTGCCAAGCCTGATGGGGCAGGATAAACCTGCCTGTGAAGCTTTAAAGGTGCTGTAACCAAAAGGCTTTCACCTTCCTGTCTGGTAAGTTTGAAACATTGAGTACACATCAGAAAAGCTGGTGCTGAAGCAATACAGTCTTTCCAGCTGTATTTCTATTCTTAACACAGTCTTCCCACCAGGGGACAATGAGGAAAAATGTAAAATTCCTGGGCTTGTAGTACAACCAGTGAAGGGGGTTTGCTTCCTCTGTTTCTGCACATGCAATGTAAGGTGTATTGACAGCAGTAACACAATAACTTTTGCTTTTATGCCTTTCACATGAATGAAAGCAGATGAAAGCAGTTGCTACCATCACTATTTGCAATCCTCTGCATAAACTCTAAAAGACGCTCATAAACACAACACTGACTACGAACCTTGCTGGGAACAGAGGCTGCATGAATTGGAATCTACAACTCAAAGTGTAGGATTATATTCTGAAGAAAATCAGTCTATTCTGCAGATCAAACTACCCTCAAAAAGCTATAAAGTACATGGACATGGGTTGTATTAATCAGGCAGCACAACTGATCCATACTGAGTGGTTTGTTCTTGGCAGGTTTAACAACCTGCACTCAAGAAAGGGCTGTTTTCTGCAGCAGAAATGAGTCAAAAACCTTCAAAACATTAGGATTCATTCTCGGATTTGACACAAACCTGGGTTGGGGTTTTTTTTAACCAGAATGTCAGTGTGTTTTAAACTAAAAGAGGAGATACAAATTACGTGGAAATTCTCGTGAGGCCCTGGCACAGGTTGCCCAGAGAAGCTGTGGATGTCCCATCCCTGGAAACATTCAAGACCAGGTTGGATGCTCCTTGGGGCACCCTGGGATAGTGAAACTTGCCTCTGCCCATGACAGGGGTGTTGGAATGAGATGTTTTTCAAGGTCACTTCCAACCCAATCCACTCTGTGATATCAATTTGCAGAATACAAGTCACTGGGGATAAGAGAAGGATGCTCAAGGCAGACCTCTTTTGGCATTCTTCTAATATACTGCTACCCAAATACAAGAAAAAATATTGAAAATACATAATTTCTCCACCATTTCCATTTAAGCATCTCCTGTAATTGCCATAATTACTGTGTACTCTGGAAATACTTTCTGACACACAATATTTTTACTGGTTTTTTTAAAATTTTATTTTTACTTCTTTTTTTTACTTCTTAAGTAATGGATCTTTAATTAATTGTGGCATGTACTTTACTTTGCTCATTATTAGCTTGAAATGTGGCCCTTGTTTTCTCTTGCAACCTGTGGGTAGTCATGCACTCACCTCTGAGCTTTGTTACCAGCCATGGAAGACTGATTTTATCAAAAAGTAATTTACTATCCCAGAATTGCTTTAATATAATTGGAAAAACCCGCTCTGTTTCTCTAAAGCCAACCATGCAGTACACTAAAGCCAAGAAAACCTCTCTCATTGACATCCCTGGGCTTTGGCTTGGGACCCCTGCCAATGTTTTATTGAAATGGGCTTTTAACAGTTTCCTATATTCAGCTCCAACCAATTCTCAAGTTCAATGAGAGAAATGTTCTAGAGCTGAATTGTAATGGACCCTGCTAATAAAAATATTCATTTGATTACAGTGGCTGGCTGCCACTGTATTTATTTTGAAAGTACAAGCTGGTGCTGCACTTTTCTGAAATCTAAGAGTGGAAATTAGGCACAAGTGTCATATGTACAACATAAAACCCATCAGAGATCTAAGATCTCTGGAGTGAAAAGGAGGGGGAAAGAAAGAAGAAAAACCTGTAGCAAGCCCTAGAAAAGGGAGAAACAAGCAACACACTAAAAAGCTTCATGGTTATGGTGAGAGGTACATCACAAAGCATAAAGATTATCAGTTCTTGGGGCAGCTAAAGAAAACCTGATTATCTCAGTTCAGTCCAGTATTTCAAGCCTCAGAAAACAAATCACTTTTTATTATTATCATGTAATAATAATATCTTGCCCTCAGTGTTGGCAAATTGTCTCTTTCTTTTCTGAAAATGGAGAATACAATTTTATCAAGTCAGCAGTGGAGAATTGCATTATGTATTCCAAAAGGTTTAAATTCATCATATATTTATTAAAAGGAAACCAACAGAGGAGGTTGAGATATTTAGGGCGTTTTGTATTCATTTTTATTTTAAAGGTAGTTTGCTGCTACAAAAACCACTGAGGTAATGTAGTAGGAGTTAATATTGAGTTTTCCTCTTCCTCTACAAAGCCCATGCAGGTCAAAACTCTTCTTCCACCTTTCTGTTTTATGAAAAGGTTGGGTTATTCTCCTTGAAAATACAGTTTTTAACATTACTCAGTGTTATGAACTGTGTTTAGTCTTCGGCTAAAAAAAAATCCTAAAGACTTTCCTTACCTCTAGTTCAATCCATTTTTGAAGTAAAACTGCCTGAATCAAGTCTCAACAGCTTCCAAATGAAGTGCCATAACCCCAGCAGCATGGTGACACTTACATGGAGTTCACAAGCTGGGCAGAAATTGAACTGTGTGGCTCAATCCTGCCAGGCAGTTTGAAATCTTAAAGACAAAATGGGAAGGCGGGTTGCTGAAGAAAAAAAAAATTATCTAGGAGTAACTGCCTGACATGATGGCTATTTTCATCAACATTAATAATTGTCATTAACGTTATTGAACAAGAATTATAGACCTTATTTTCAAGCTTCTATCTCCATATAGGCAATTCATTTCACTACTTATTTCCAGTACATTATTAATTCTGCCTTGCATCCTATTTCATTCTCTTTTATCTCTTTTGGATGCCCAGTTACTCTCAATTAAATATTAGTAATCATCTTTTTAATTTACCCTGTAATTTGGAAACAGAAGAACCCTGAAGAACTGAAGAGCCATGGCTCTTGTCTTTTCCCAGGGACAATATTTCTGAGCAGTGATGGAGGATTCCAAGTGGGAATGCATGCATCTCAGGGAGTATCAGGCCCAGGTTGACAGCACACGGATTGTCCTGTCACTCTTATCTGGTGGAGCTGTATGGAAGTGTCAGAAGGGATGAAAGGCTGCTCCCTCCATGGGCTGTGTAATCCAGGAGGGCTGCTCTCGTGGGAACAAGCATCTGGGAGAAAGCAGAAAGATCATCTGCTCAGACACAGCAAATGGATTTTGCCTTCGGAAATGGGTCTCCCTTCCCGGGGTTCTTCTGAAGCTGCTGTGCCAGGGAATGAGCATCAGGCAGGTGTTCAGATCACAGGCAAGCTCTGCCTGTCATTGTCTGCAAATCAGAATCTCTGTGGCAGGTGAAGCTGGGCATTCAAAATCCCTTTCATGGCCGTGTGCAGAGAAATTCCCAGCCCCAGAGATTTATGTCCATAAAGGAGACACAGGAGTCCTGGAAATTTATTCGAGCAAAGGGAGAGGCCATGGGGCATCTCCCATGGGGCATCTCAAATTATTGGGGGATGTAGCCCCTTTTAAATTCTAATTTCCCAGCTGCATCACTCTCTTCCTTACCCCATTGGCTGAGGTACTCAGAAGGTACAGACTTCCCAAATTGCCTATTCTATGCTCTTCTCTAATATGCACCTTCTTTTTTTGCTCTCTTTTATAACAAAGCACTATTCATAATTCTATGAAGCCTTTGTTCTTTTTCTCCAAGTTCCAGAATTTAACATGGCCTTGGCTGAGCACCAGTCCATGTCAATTACGTTTTCTAGAACTGAGGGTTTCTGCTGTTACTTCTCTATCTATAGGTCACTGGCCCTATCTGCAAGCAGATCCTTGTGGTCTGTTTGTAAAGACAAATTCACCTTATTCCTTCCAACAGGAAAAGTGCTACTGGAAGCTCTAAGTGCAGCTGAGCCACTGTTTACAGAAGATGGAAACAGCAGGACGGTAACTGCTCTGCTTCAGGATTTTTAGGGTGGAGTATGGGGTGTTTTAAGGCCATTGATTTGCTTATTAAGCAAGAAGATAGTAAATCTCCACCCCCCAGCTTGATGATAAAAGAGCGATTTCACACTGGCTTTGCCTCTCACTGGTGATTTCAAACAAAAATGCACATCCTCAGCTGTGATGGATGCAAGCAGTCAAGGATATTGTCACCTTATCAATAGGATGAGGAGGGACATTAAACATGGGAATATGTCAGTCTGAATCATCTTGAAAATGTCTTGTTTCAAGACAAGCTGTAAAGTGATTATTCATTTTAGATAGAAGTTGCTGCAGATTTATTCCTAAAAATGATCGATATAAGATTTTTCTAAGCTGCCCCAGGAATTAAGAATCTTTATTCTTTGTGAGATATCTCTCACTGAGTCCATGAAGCTTTTTAATGTGTGCAGTGTACTAAAACACTATTCCCTGAGACCTCATTCTGATTTGCAAATTAAAAACAAATAAAAAAATAAACCCTGCCATGTTCTTTGATTAATATATTTCAATATTTCCCCCTTTAATTAAAAAATGTTTTATTCAAATGGAAGCCCTGTACTTATTAGCGGAGAATGTGATGGTGTATGATGACCATGCAAGGAAAATGCTTTTTGCTAAAAATTAAATATTTTTCTACCGTCTGCCACTCAGAGTTGTCTTTAAAAAATGATGGGCAACATGAAGATTCTTTCCTATTACATTCACAGCCATGCTTTTTAGTTCTGGATACAGATTTCCAGTGCTGTGTATTAAAAAATTAACCATCTGTTTCAGAAAGGGTTTAAAAGACTTCAGTGAGTTTTATTTAGATGAACCCCATCTATGTAAAATCTATTTTTTTTCTCTCTATGGCTGTTGTGGAGGTGCTAACTGACAAGAAGAGGCCAGAATCTGAAAGAATTCAAGGAAGATATTTGTTGAAATTTCCAAATATTCAACCAAGATTATAAATACTGATGGAATCAAGGACTGATCATTTGCTTTTAGGGTAATTGGTTCAAATTCAATCCACGTTGCAGGTACAGAGGTGTGGATGTGTCTGTGTGTCCTGGGAAATCAAGTTATTCACCTAATGTTCAACCTGGAAGAGGTCTGGGACCACAAACTACAAACTAATACCATCCATACTACTGATAATCTTATAATTAAATAGGTCACTGATTTGCTTTATTTTTTATCCTTAGTGAGATTTTACTAGTATTGTTAATATAATTAAGGTATAAGGAATTTTCCTTCAAGTGCAGCTGTCAAAAGTGTTTCTAGTTCAATCTCTGTTGAACTGTCTTATTTCTTTCCTGGTTTTATTTTGCTTCAAAGGGTTTTAGTTGCTAGCTCAGATTAGAGAGAGGAAGAGTTAAAAAACAACTCAACAAACCCCCCCCAGAAAAGCAGAAAATGAAACTTCTTCAAGAAAATGATTTTTTTTTCAGAAAAATAATTACTCCAGGTTCTGTGGTGAATATTTCAACTTTTGACTGATTCTTTTACCTGAACTCTGAACCCGCTGCTAATGAGAAACTGGGGTCAGCCATTTCCTAACCTCAACCAGAACAAGCAAATCTGAAGTTTCTATTAAAGTAGGTAATCTCTGATTTATTAGGGAGCATGGACTGATAAATTTTGGGAGGGCATTTTCAGCATTACTTGTTCAGTAGCTCTGAGTGATTTATAAAGTCACTTTATTTTGTGAGTTTAGAAAACTAATATTTCAGCTGTGGATTTTTTTCTTTTTTTTTTACTTTCTTGCTTGCAACAGATACACTGAAATAAAAACATGTCCACAGCTAAATTAAATGTGTTTAGTATCAAGGGAGTGGTTTGATGGTTTCTGCATTGCAAAAGCAAGATGATTAACAGATTGGAATTTCTACATATTCTTTTCATCTCAAGCTTAAAGAGATTTTAACATTAAAAAAATGTAGCAAAAAGCTATCTAAATGGGAATCAATTGCCAACATTTCATTATTGCAAATATTTTCTATTCAGAAAGTGACTCCCAGTGTTGTCATAATATTTAAGGGCTGAGGAAAATGGAGTGTTGTGTTGGCAACATTTGAAAATTCATGAGAGAGAAGACTGAGGAGGATTTCCAAAATCTCCACAAAACAAGATAATTTAATAATCAATATATGAGCTATCTATATCTATCTATATTATGTTCCAATGTCACTATGATACAGAGTGCAGTTCTGGTCATGTCTGGTCATACTGATATTAATTTTCCATTAAGAACAATAAAAAGACATATAATCAAGCCACTAAGAAAGGAGAAAAAAAATACAAAGGACTTACAGGAAATGTAATTTTATTTTTGTTTTATAATAATAGTAGATAAGTATGCATAATTAACTTGAAAGCAATAACTTAAATTTGTCAAAAGGAATTATTCTTTCATGTGAAAAACAATTAGCCTGCAATAATGTGTCAAAAGCTATGATGGAATTTCAGACAACAGCCTAATTCCTGTGGACTAAGATTTTAATATTCCACAAGTGAAATAGGTGGGCATTTGTGCACTGTGGAAATTAGTACAGAAGAATTACTCAAGATGAAAAAGAAATGCTTGAAAAAGTGGATTTTTTTTTATTTCCCTCTGAAGACACATCTCAGGCCTTTATTTTAGAGAGGGCTTGAAATGGAGACAAGGCCTTATGAAAAGGCTCCTATTTACTGCAATTTAAGGTGTAAATACCAATCTTATGTTCAGTGTCACAAGCCAGGAGATGTGATATTTTAGATACTGTTTTATCCACATAAGCATCCACTTGAATTCTGAGACAATATTGACACAACTGGTGCAGCAGTTTTTGGGGAGGGCTATTTTTAAGGAGCCTAAGAAGGCATAAATCATGGCAAATATCATGGCAGGCCTTTTCTCTGGACCAAGTATCTTAAGGTAAAGTGCTAATTAGATCTGTTTTGCCTTTCCAAATGATTCATGGGAGTATCATCGAAAAATGCTTAAACACCTCAGAAGAAAACATTGCTTTCCACAGCCAAGGAAGAAACAAACCTAAAATAGCTGAAAAATTACTGCAGATAAGGAAACAAATCCAGCTTCTGAGAAAAACTGAGAGACTGAAGTATTTTTAATTTTTTTGTTATCAAATATACTTATTTTGGCACTGAATTAGGCATTGACTCACCTGCACTAAGCCTGCTTTTGCTGCAGGTGCCATCCATGTCTAAAATGCCTTCAGGGGCCAACGTGGGAGCTCTGCTGGGACAGGAGTGCCTCAGCTGGGTAGAGCAGGTGCAGAGCAGAGTGTCTCTCACAAAAAAAATTAACCTGCTTCATCTCCTCTTGCTTCAGAGCACTGCTTCAGAGCAGTGATTCATCTCTCTGGAAATCGTATTCCAGAGGATGAAGGAAATACCACACTGGGGCTGTCAGCAACTTTCCTCACCACTGTTAAGATACCACTTCAGTGTCACATTTGCTCAGAAGAGACAGCAAATAATGAGTGTAAGCTGGAAAAAACCCCAACCATTTGACTTCCTAGGCAGACACCTTATTTGTATGGCCCCTACAGCAGCGTCCATTTGTTTTTAAGTGACTCTCAGCTGTGTCCCACTGTGTGAGATGAAACATAGCCAGTGAACAATCTCTCCTCTCTCTTACCTCAGGGCAAAATTGCTGGACTGAGGCTCAGGAGGGAAATGAACCAAGCAGCACATTCTGCTGTGCCTGTGTGGATAAAAGTAGAATGGACACTGAGGGCACAGTCCAAAATTCCCCACAGGTGATCCTAGAAAATCTCATATCACTTCTTGCATCGTTTCTGAGGTGGATGAACTGTGGTAGCACTTCTGTTTTCTCATAATAAAACAGGGAGCAGACAGTCCTCAAGGGATGAATGCAGAGAATGGGAGGGTTTTGGGAGAAGAACAGTGCAAAGGCTCCTTGTGCTCTTGTAATGGTCTTCGCTATGTTTGGAGATAAGCAAGAAACCTCCTCATCTCCCTAAACCCAGCAACAGCTGCAGACAGAAATGTCACACTGATTATTGCATTCACAGCAAAAATGCAAAGAGAGAGAAGTGGTTTATGAATTTTTTGATGTGCAAGAGGTGTCCTGAAGTACATGAAAAGGTTAAGAACGGTGCTACATAAAAGTAAGGTCAAAACTTTTGTTACCACCACAATTTAGCATTGGGCTTGGTCACCACCTTTTCTGGAGCTGAATGAATGCAACAGCTCCTTCCCTTTCTGCACTCTAAGGGCTTTTTTGTAAAATAATAGTCAAAACAACTTTGCATAACCAGTTGCAGTTAAAAATAATCTGCAATATTTCCATCAGCCACTTACGTGGAATGTTTTTAGCTTCTACATTGCTTGAGGTTTAGGCTGAATTTCAATAAAAGTTTTTAAAGCAGAACTGAACCAGCATTACATCATATGAAGCTAAAAAGGAGCTTTGAATTAAAAAAAAAAAAGAGGTATTTTGGATTAATATATGGCCCACAGAGTTTTTTGTGTTAAAAATGTGTGTAAATAGATAATTCATCAAATTTTGGTCACATCCATAATTTGTCTTGCTTCACAGAATTTCTAATAAATTCAATGGTATGTGAAATATGATAACAGAAAGGCAACCAAACACTTATTGTTGTTCAGTCTAAGGCTTGTGATAGAATTCATTCTCTCATTTAAGATTACTAATGTTACAACTATACTATTTTTACAGAATATTGTTGGGGTTTCTTTTCCTAGTCCAGGTATCATATTAGAATTGATTCTACCTCCTTATTTTGAGTGCTATAATTTCCTTCATTCCACAGTTCAACGAGTCACTGTATGGTAATCTGATGATTCTGTCACCCCAACAAAGCTGTAAGAAATGAAGTGGGGTTATCTGTGTGCCAATCCTGCAAAGTCAAGACGGAAAAATGTATGCCTTAAGCATTGGCATAAATGTATAGGCCGTGGAAAAACAGGAATATTTAGAGTTAGCTGGACCACTTCCACAGTGTTATACATCATATAGATTATTTGAAGGAGAGCTGTAGCAGTGCACTCTGCTGACTCTTGGAAAATCCAGCAAATATTTTGCAGGAGGCATCAAATGCTCAGCTTTGTGTGTAGCACTGAACTTTTATGAAATGCGTTATTATTAAGGATTAACTACAGCATTACCTTTTAATAGGATTGTAAATCTTTAATTACAGTTCAATATGGTACCAACTAAAATTGCTTTTCTAATGAAACATTTTTATTAAATGGCAAAAATATGAAATTTCCTTCAGAAGTAAAGAAATCATAACTTCATGGGGAAAAGTTAAGGGATGCAAAATTCCTTCTGAAAATTTGCCAGTGTCTGCCCGCTGACTAACATGGAATTTGCCCAGATTGCCACTACTATTTTTAATACTTTTAATGTCCATTAAAGTGTCAGGTCTCTCTGTGATTCTTATATTTTTATTTGTTTTATAAACTCACAGTGGTGTCAGCTGAAATTATGTAAGAGATCTCATCCCAGGGAAGGCAGGACACCATTTCCTGCAGTCAAAGATAGAGGCAGTGGAGAAACAACAGCTTGGTGGAGAGACAGTTTCCTTCAAGAAACAAGAGGGTCCATTGAAATTTGATACTTTATATGGGAACATTCTGTGGGCCATACCCTTGAATTACACCCATGAGGGGAAAGGCCATACATGCTGCCCTCTCCTAGCTATCCATTCACAAAATGAAAGAGTAAATCAGTGCCAAAGACAGGGAGCTGCACCAGGAGAATGTTCTTTGAAGCTGTGTCCTGAAGAGATCTGTAAAGAGGGAATGCTTCAGTTGCAAGGAAAGAAAAAAGGGAAAAACTGCTTTCACAGCAAATATTTTCCAGCCCACTGATGTAAAACTCAATGTACCCTTACAAGAGTACACAAGGTGGGGAATTGTTTCACACTCACAGACAAACTGGGCAAGGAAAACTTTTGTGTGTGTTTGGTGAAGCTGCATCACAACAGCTGCTGGTTTAAGCAGGTTTTTCTGCTCTGTGTAAGGATAAAAGATCACTGTCAAGTGAGGTTGGTGTTGGTCCCAAGACTGTTCCACAGGCTGTCAGTTAAAAGCTAAAATTAAAGTGATTTTGCAAGTGAAACCAAATTGGCCTTCTTTGTATGCAAATGTGCCTCACTGACATGTTCACATTACAAAGATTAAAACCCGGGATTAATGTACCTCTGTATCATTCCTCTTTCCCCTGTCCTAACACTCTCTTGACTGGTATTAATGTCCTTGTGTCTTCTTTTTTTTTTTTTCTTTTTTTAAATTGTCTTTGCTTTCCTCTCAAATCTGGGAGTGGTATGGTATGGCATCTCCAAGCTAAGGTTGAAAAGTGTTTGTGCAGAAAAATAGCAATAATACAAGTTTGGGGAGAAGGATGAAGTAAAGGTTGCCTAAAAACTAAAAAAACCTCGTATATAAAGCTTCAGATTATATTTTTATTGTTATCAAGCCTTCATAACAGAATAGGCAATTAATTAAATAGCTGTTTAGCTTACACTATCTAGCTGACATATTTTTCTACTAACAAAATATTTTTTCTGAAAAAAAAATGTGGATAGCTTTTAGGTGCTTTTTGGGTACAGAATTTGTGTGTGTGTTAGTCTCCGGGCTGAATGTACTTTATAATGTCAGAGAGACTGAGAGGTGATTTCTTACTCCATTTCCTCTAGCTATAATTTACCACAGGATTGAAGGTGTGTATGAACTATAACATAAGGAAAAGAAAAATAGTATTTCCCATTATATTGACATTATTGGGGTAGACTGGATAAAAGACTACTAACCTAATCTCCAAGCTTGGTGGAACACATGGCATTTATGTTTTAATACAGAATTTTACAGGGCTGTACTTTTTATTTTATTTTATGTCTTCATTAATGTTTTTATGCATGGGAATTAATTGTTCCCCTTGGCATGGATGGCCCTGAAGTCCTTACCCCTCACTTGTGGGTGGAGAGGTGAATTATTCATCTTGATGGCCACAAAGCCCATTTTATTGTTGGGTTTTTTCCTCCTATATCCCATCTCATGCAGTTCTTCCTGCTGCTTTAGTCTGTTTCCTACAAATATCTCAGCCAGAGCTGATGCCCCTGTGTCTTCCTAAGGAAATCCACCTATCCTTTCTCTGAGATGAAATCAAGCCAGACAAAAGTCATAATTACTGTCTGGGAAAGGCCTTCCACTGAAAAGTTCTTGTGGCTATCATCTTGCTGTATTTTCTGCAGGACAAGTAATTGTTGGGGGTTACATGTTCTTTTTTCTTTTTTTTTTTGTTTCTTAGCTAGTGGAATTTTTCCCATTTAGCTGAGAGAAAAGCCTTGATGGTTGGTACATCTTCGGTGCTTAAAAAAAGACAAAGAATCGGCTGGGCCCCGGGGGCAGTGGGGAGGGGAGCGG
>VWYI01018877.1:676-17357 GCA_013399455.1 Anthoscopus minutus | reverse complement strand
TTTTTTCCCGTCTCGGCCGAGACGGGATCCCTGTTCTGTTCCGTTGTTAATACTGTAGTTATTGTTCTTGGTTTACCTTTATATATATATATATTAGTAAAGAACTGTTATTCCTATCCCCATATCTCTGCCTGAGAACTCCTTGTTTTCGAGATATAATAATTTGGAGGAAAAGGGTGGAGGCTTACATTTTTTTCTGCCTTCCTTGACAGATACCTGTCTAAAAAACCAGGACAGTAATATTTTAAAACCAATGATCTCTGTAGCCTGGGCCCCCATAGCAATCCCTTCATTCCCTTCTGTTTCATCGTGGCTAGCCCTCCTTACCAGAGTGTCTCAATTTATACTCATATTTTAACAAATTTCTGTGCTGACATCACTGTGTACCTTCTCATATCCTCCATGGAAAATGAACTGAGATTTTGTATGAATGTTCTGGACTTCGCGATTTGTTTTTTAGGGATGCTTGCTGCACAAGATTGTGCTGCTGCAGTAGGAGGACACAGCACTTCCATTTCACATCCAACCATGAAGAGATTTCTTTTTTTTCAAAGTAGATCCTTTTCCAGATCCTTGGCCACAGGAACTGTGGCAGCAATTACTTGGCCCTGGGTCTGGTGTGAGCGCTCATGCCCTGAAGGGAAAACAAGATTTATCCCTGCTCTTCCTGCAGGTCTCTTCCTCTCAGAGCTTTGGAAGAGAGCATAGCATCTCAGCAGAGCCATCCTAATTAGAAAGAGCCAACAAGTTGACACTTCATTTGAACTGCCTTTTTTTCATCCCATCAAAACAGAAAATCACCCAGTGGCATTACCTTTTTTGCTGGGGTAGGATGTAGGTTTCTACACTTTCATCAGAAAGCAGAAAAGAGCACACAAACATACAAACACACACATAGATTCATCAGTTTCTTTAGGGAAAGTTGCATTTTTGGGATAGTGTTTCAAGATTGTTTGTTTGATGTGGTTTAAAGATTATGTCCCTAATTAAAATGCAACAAATATCCAGTGTTCCAGAGCCAACACAGCAGTATAAGGGAAATGTAGTCAACCTTTCAAAGAGACACTCTCATTCTTTCAGCAACCGATTTAGTTGTATTGACAGTGATGAGCACAGGCTGCAGAAGGAGCCAAAAGCTTATGAAAAATACATGAAATGACAACCTGCTGTCACATCTCCTCGAGTTATGATGTCATAATGATTTTCAAGCCAAGTCAGCCTTTACCTCGTTAGTAGAACCGATAAGGGCCACCCATCACATTTGTAGGAAGTGGAATTTATGGATAGCTAATTGATGGTGTCATTCCCTCCACCTTCACAGCTCAAACCAGTGCTGCACATTATTCCTGAAATTCAGTTTGAATATTTTGGGCTGCTAGAGCATGACACACCCAGATCCTGCCCCCAACACTGATTAACTTTCCCACAGCAGGTTTCACCAGAGGGTCCTATTAATCAGAGCTGCCCTACTCAGGTTCTAAACTGGATAATTAATTTTTCCCTGCCTGCATTACCTTTGTAGTTTCAATTACTCTACAAGTTTTTTCCTTCTTTTTTTTTTTTTTCTGTTAAAACACGTTTTCCTGAAGTGGTGTGCAGCATGTAATTGCTCTCATACATGAATCCACTTCAGATATATCTGTATTTAAATCAGAAAAATGGTGCCACTCCCAAAATTTTTAAAGACCTTGCAGATACTCTAGGAAATTATGAGTATATCTGTTTCCTTGGTGATATAACAGCAATTCAAGATATATCATCTGTCACCATACTTTAGAGTAAATATACCTGTATTTTTTATGCACTTGGAAATGCATAAGTGCTGCACCTTTTATGGGTCCATTGCCTTCAGCATAGGAGACCCAGAGACCTGGAGAAAATCCTTTATATCCCCACCTAAATCAGTAAGTGGGGGGTACTCTGTGATAAGAGAGGATGCAGGCCCCAAATATTTTGTTTTTTTCTGGGGCACAACATATCTCTTAGCTGCTACAGTTCTTAACTATTCTTAAAGCTCTTTGCCATATTTGCTATTACTCCAAAAATAAATTTAACCTGTAGCTTAGTTTACCAGAGCTATCCTGAAATCCTGAAACATGAACAGAAAAACCAAATAAAACTTTGTTCATTAAATAAGGACAGAGAGCAGAAGTTCTTGATTCAAGACTGATACTGTCCAGATTGTTGCACATACATAATTTCCATCCCTCAGAGAGATTAAGGAAGGAATAATAAAAAAAAAAAGGTTACTAAGCCTATTGGTGAAATCTGTGCAAGGGGAATATTGATTTGGCACCGCTAACCTGCAGGAAAGGCAGGGGTTCCTGCATTTGTTGTAGCAGTAATGTGAAGCTGCCCTCCTCAGTGATGCTCCTCTCCAAACACAAACACTTAATCAATATTCAGATCTGCAGTTCCCTACAGGAGAAGCCTCCAGGAGGAGAAGATGAGGAGTTAATTGCTCTGCCCACATGGATTTCAACATACACTGTGGGACTGTGCCTTTTGCCCTGTGGGCATTGTGAGGCGGCTCTTGGATTCGATATGCTCAAGTTTGGCTTGTGAGGCTGGTTCAGATGCTGCTGTGAGATCAGCACTGCTGGGAATCCAAAGGTGAGTTTGACACTAAATTTTAATGCAACACTACAGACCTTTTTAGCACAGCACCCCCCTCACAAAGCATCAAGCACAGGAGGGCACTGGGGCAGGTCTGTAGTGACCTGACAATATTAAGGGTGGCCAGAGACCTTCCCTTATTTCATTAACTTCCACTGCTTTTTCAGTGTATGCAGGACAGAGGCCAGAGATAGGGAAAGGGACAGATGACACATGGAAGAGGAGGGAACAACATCAGATAACAGAAGAGAAGCAAATAGTGTGTTTGCCTTGGGATCTGAAAATGGTTTTCCTGTCTTCTAGAGCAATATATAAAACTAAGTATTTGAATAATAAAAAATAATAATATATTGGAACTTCTCCAGAAAAATGAATTTTCGTATCTGGAATGGCAGTCAAATTCCAGCTTGCCTTCAGCCCAGTTGCAACATAAAATTTGAGTCCAGTCTGAGTCCTTGAGGGTCTATGTTTTCAGGTCAGCAGAAGTGATTCAAGTCTAATATTGTGTTTTGATTACGTTCCTCCTCTGTCCCATCCCCCCTTCTCCTTGTAGAGTTAGGTACGAGAAGACTTTGAATCACAGTCAATCCTCACTTGCTGAGGACAGCTTTTCCAGGCACTCTGAATGGTCAGCAGTGTGGGTATTAGGACAGGGAAGTCTAAGAATTTGTGTTATAGAGCATAAGTGCATCATGTGGGAGGAGCTGTTCCATGATCCTCATTCCTGAGGACAGGAATCATGAAGTGTGGATGCAGAAATTCTGAATATTTCTCTATACAAGGCTTTGTTCGACTTTGAGAGATCACTAGATATCATCCCAGCTGTGAGTACAAAATGGCCAGTCACTACAAGTGCTTTTCATACTTGCTTTTCCCACTACACAAAAATCTAATTTTCCTTAATGTCACTCTGCCAGTGCATTATCATCCACTTCTGTGCCCTTTCTGCTGCTGAAATGGTGAGAAAAGCAGGCTGGAGCAGAGAATTGAGTGTGTGTCGAGGGCCAGTGTCTTAATCATTACAATAATCTACTTTTCTGCTTTCTAGCAAAAATGAAGAGCAAGAAAATTGAAAGAGACCTTTTTGCTTTTTCATTGATCCTGAAACATTTTCTACTTTTTAACACTGTAACTTTATTCTAAACGTTTGTTAATGTCATGGCTGCAGAAAGGCTCTGCTGAATCCCCGTTCCTCTCTTTTTATTGCAAATTAAACATAAAAGCTGCAGGAAGTCCACCCAGCAGTTTCCAAAATGCTGTTCCCACAGCTGTGGGGCTGGGAATGTTCCACTGCTGAAATTTCTACTTGGCTTAGCAGCCACCTGCATCTCAGAGCTCAGATGCCTTTCTCACCCACTTGGTAAGATCTCACCTGGATGGATCAACAAAGTTCTATAACACCCTAAGGAGAGTTTAAGATGATTTATGTAGGAATTATTAGCTAGTCTTCAAAGCTCTGTAATTTAAAGAGAACCTAAATTTCAGATCTAGGCTTTTGGCTTAGGCTTAACTTTAAATTTGCAAAGACCTGTGAATAGAATGTCTTGTCACAGTCTCCTTCCAACCAGCCCCACATTTTCCTTTCCTTAGGCCAGCCACACAAAATAATTTCCATAACAATAAACAGCTCCCTAAAAATACCAACTGTGAAAATAAAACACCCCTTTATTCTTCTGGCATTTCAGTATAGACATTAAATTAATTTTTAAATGGTAATAAAGCACAAAACAAGGAAAAAAGTGCTTTGATTTGACCAAGCCTATGAAGGCAAAAATCAATACCAATCCTCAGGTAGAAGTGGTTATACCACATTTTATCTTACATTAAATATTTTCAGCCTACAAGCATTTCAAAAATAATTTTGGTTTTATTCCTCACAATGCATTGCACTTCCTCAGTTTCTTAGGGTAACCTTGTTTAAATCTGTATGAATTTGTTTTTGGGAGGGGATCCTGATAATACTGTCATGGTCACATAATATCTTACAACTAATTTTACCATAAAATTCTCACAAATCATCCAGGAAATTATTGGAAAACAGTTAAATATACTTGTTTTTATACGTTTTTTTTTTAAATAATGCTAGGTAATTTTCTTTCTGGTCAGGAAGTTTAAGCTGGAAATCACTATAAATCTAAAACAAATCCAACTCTTTAAATGTAGTTATCACCTCCAGAGTTTCTAATATAATGTAAAAAGATCTGTCTACCCATCAGAAAATCTCTTGATTTCTCCTTGAAATCTCATAGGCAATTGGTAAGAAAATTATTAAAATATTAAGAGAAATTAAGAATCCTATGGGACATATCCATCTGGTCCAACTACTATCTCCAGCAGGGAGCTAAGCTTGGCTGGGGGATGTTCCTTGCTCTGTAAAACTGAGCAAAATTGTGGTTAAGCTAACAATAATTTAATCACAAATGTTGAAATTAAATAAAGACATTTAGCTTGATTTTTCTTTTCTATTTTATTTTGGGATTATGTTTGTATGGATCTTGACAAAATGAAAATCCACATTCTCTTTCCTTCATAATTTTGTAACTTCTAATTAATTTCCCACATTCTCTGAGCTGCACTTCCACCTTCCAGAAAAGCCATTTCCCCCGATCTGTATCAACTGCTAATTCGCTGCTCCTTCTGGAGACTTCTCACTCCTGATTCACAAACCCATTAAAAGGCTTTCCTTTGAGGAGCCGTCCCCACTGCTGTGTCAATTACTGGTGCTGGCAAGGAGGACCCGTGGCTCTCCTGAGCAATTAACCCGGCACTTATCGATAGCAAACACCGAGCGCTGGAACAGAACGCCCCGCAGCCGCGAGCGGGGAGCCCGGGGATGCTGCAAGGCTGATAATGGAAACGTCACTGGGAAATGGGGGCTTCTCTGAACTCTGGCCAGGTGACGCGCTTCAGGAATGGGGTTAGAAAGCTCCATCCCCCGTCCCCCTGTGTTCTGGGCACGGTGCAAAAGCAGCATTGCCTGTGAGTGTGTAGATGTGTGCAATTAAACAGGGAAGAGTGTCGGAATGCATGAAATAGAAGCCTCTCTGAGACTCGCAGAAAGAGAAAGAAATGCAAGGATTGAATTGAAGCCTTTAGAGAAATGGAAATATATTAAGTGACAGATATGAAGTAGGAGCGTTTTAGTTTAAAGTAAGTAAAAATATATCTTAAGTGCCTTAAGAGACTGAGTTAGCTAGTAAAAAGCTCTAAAGCCTAGTTAAAGTTCAGTAGTGTTACTTTTACAAAATTAACTTAGCTCCAGATGTAACAGAAACATAATAACACTGCTTGCATTTCTAGATAGAACAGATAGAATCATTTGTGTAAACAGATAAACTTACATACATAGATTTTGGATAAGAACCGACGCTACTTTTGCACATTAGAATTAAGCTGAGATTGTTGGAAGAAGAATGTTTTAGAATCATGTTTTTAGCTGATTGGATGATTTACTAATAAAATCCCCTAGTATTGAGGTGAAGAGGACAACAGAAAGAAGAAGCTGGTGCTCAGAGCATCTGGACTCTATGCCAGAAAGCTTTTAGGACGGACTTTTAACACTCTGAATTCTTCCCCTTCAAGAGTTATGTATCCATGCAAAAAACAACCTTACAACACCTGAAAACTGCTCTTGTCTCTTGGAAGACCCAAGACCCTGCAAAAACTTGACAGAAGAACAGAGAGTCTGTAACATGACTGAGTTCCTTAAAACTGCTTGGATCAGCGGACACAAACAGGCGCCTGTTCAATCACAGTTGTTTTACAGAAATCCTGACATGGGAAAAGTGGTGTTTGTGCTCAAACCTGTGCTGCTTGGAGCTCAGTGCTCCTTTCACATGAGTAGTTTTATGCCCAGTCCTCACCATGCTGCCCAGCCTGGGGTTTTCTCTGGGAGCTTTCCAGGGACACGATCGGCCTGAACTGCTCCAGGAACAAGGGAAGCCACACTAAGGTGACATTTTATGCACTCAGGGTCAGAAGCTTGTCCTACAAGTGTTCATTTCACCCATGTTGCATTACATGTGTGCATCTGTTACTGCTTCTTTTTAAACAATTTTCTCTTGCTTACTCCTTCCTCCCACCCCAGTGTGACCTCTTTGGAACAAACAGGTTTGCTGCGGCTCGTCAGGATCTGGGACTGGGCTTGGCAGGAGCTGTGCTGCACTGAAAAAAGGCAACTGGACCACAAACCAGTGAAGTCTGTACTAAAGCATGCTGAGGTTTCTGACCTGCTGTTTGTCTGCCACTTTGCTTTCTACACCATTTTGTATATTTTAATTAATAGGAAATATTGGTACCTAAAAATAAAAGTTCCTTTCTAATCAAATGCAAATGCTCAGTTCTCTTAGCAATAGTTTTCTACTGCCTATGCCCCTGAAGATTGGTTAATTATCTGATTTAACACTAATCCCTTATGGTGGCAGCTGACAGGAACACGTTCTGAATATCTGAGACTGGTTCAGGGTTCCAAAATTTTCCAGCACCTCAAAATGTGATCTGACTTGTTTGCTGCTGAAGAAAATCTGAAGGCTATTACAACTTGTGTAAGGTACAGACAAGCCTGCATTTAGTGCTGTACTATATAGCTTGTAAGTGTAACAGCTCTAAAGTTATACATTAACACCATGAAACTGAAGTGGTTTTTGTATATTACATTAATTCCAGTTAATAGGGAATTAGTGCCACCTAATGTAAAAATGTAACCCAAGTGTCTCTGATACTATAGGGAAAAGCTTTCTTATTCTTTCTCTCCGTTTGCAATAAATATTAGTGAAACAAAAATTACCATGGATTATGGAGCTGTTAAATATTATATATTCCTGTGGTGTTAAATGTCATCTATTACTATTACATAAACTTTACGTTTGATTAGCAACAAATATTCTGCTTTATTCTGAGAAATTGGCCATTTCGTAATGCTCTAAAGGATTAATTGTGGTAATGAAATATTTTCCTGTCACAGTCCTATGTAAACTGTAATAATTTTGGCCCCAGTTCTGCGAAGGCGTATGCAAGACCTTAATTGCACTCAGGTGAGGAGAATTAAGTGCATGCATAAATATTAATGTGGGTAGAAGCAAGGTCCTATGTGTAGCTTTTTCCCCTTTTACCAAATGTATTGAATCCCTGAATTCCAGGGATGACCCAGGCTCTCTGGCTGTTTTATAAGGGAAAAATAACACTTTAATAAAAAACTAGGGTATAGTTTATAAATACAAAGATAAATACAGTGAAGCTCTGGTTCCCCAATAATTAATTACCTATCACTTATCTGTTTTATTCTGTTGGTTCTGAAGTAAGAGTGTATGAGCCCTTGCCACCTAGAAAAGAGTCAGGATGAAGTAGAAATATTACTGAAGGTTTTGAGAATATTTAGGTCATGATGCTATAACCATATCCAGGTGGGCAGAAAACGCAGTACCTTGGTTTTGTTGCATGATTGCAATGAGACATAAATGAGGCTTGAGGAAAAAAAGAACCCAGTGTCAGCTATTCTGCTTTATTCTTTAATTACGGTGAATGTCTTGCAGAACCTGAGCATGCAATTTCAGACAATGAGGATCAAAACCCCCAGCATCTCTAATGTAAATTTTGTGAAATCTGTCACTTGGTTACATTAAAATTTATAATGCTTTATATCATTTTTCTTAAAATAAAACCTGAAATTTATAAAAATTATAGAATCAACTAAATATAAAAAACACCCCAATATACAATCTGGCTTAAAGAATTTGACTTTGAACCATTAGAAAGACAGCTGTTATTTTGAGACATAAACAATGGATATTGTGAGGGATTTTACAATAAATTTCAGCACAACCCAAATTTTTGACAAAAATACAATACTTAGGGAAAAATGTATCTAGGTGAGATGTTTTGACTACTATGAAGTGACTAGTGTAAGAAATATTTTAATAAATAAACTGCATACATTTCTTTCCCCACCAAAGTAATTTTAAAAATGCACTATTTTTAAGGGATAGACATAATAGAAGATTCAAAATCTAATTGCAAAAGTAATAATTTGTGTCATGCACTCATTTATTTTTTTTCACAGCTCCAATTTAACTCACATTTTTGTTACCGCAACGCAAATGATGAACATGTTTGTAGCTGCCTTTTTGTCAGGTTATATATATAAAGCTCTCAAGATAGCTGTTCATTCTGGTGCACAGAAAATGCTTTTTGGAACAAATTACACAGTGTGGCACGCTCTGGCTTTTGAGATAGTTACTTGAGCCTAATTGTAAAGAGTTTGCCTGTTTAAGAGGGCCTTTGATTGACACAAATGGAAAGCTGAGGTGCTGCTGCTTGAGCTGGACTGTAACGTCAAAATTATCTTCCATGGGATAAATGGTGACATGCTGCTCCTGCAAATTTGTCGTTTCCCCTCTGTGGAACACATGAGGGGAGAGCTCCAGTGCTACCTGTGCTACCCCTCCTTTTGATGGAATGGCCTGGATAGCATGAGCTGCAAACCTAGAAAAGTGATCATGTAAACCCAGGGGCTTAAACACCCCATAAGCTCCCCAAAACTGGTGGAGAAACAGGAATATGACCATCAGCTTGACCAAAGAGTAACTGGGGATTAAAAATAAACTTTGGAAAGAATCTGGAGCCAACTTGAGAGGGAGCCATAAAGCAATATTTTTGTTTGGGGCCAGGTATCTCGGGAGAGCTTTGGGGTTTGTGTGCCTTGGAGGTGGCATGGGAAAGTGTGGGTCATCTGCACGTGCTTATTAACACTTTACAAGTGTCCAGCGTTATGCTGAATCTCTTCTACTGCTGGTATAGACCCTGAATATCCAGGTCCCAGATTTCCAGTTATTTATGAGCTGTTAATAAATCAATAAAACTTCTGATCTTGATTTTTAAACCACCTGAACTAAGGAGATTTTCCCTGTAACCATGTTGTATTTCAGTGGAATGTTCTGAGCTTTCATAACGTCTGCTCTCACATGCAATAAATTTATTTTTCTTTCTCATCTTTCTCTCCTTCTCATGCCCTAAATTTCTGTGTTTGTTAAAGATGTGATAAAATTAGTGTCTGGACTCTAGTGGAGCCAGGAAAGTTTTTATTCATCACTTTTTTTCCATGCCATCATTTTGTGAGCAAATACACAGAGAAGGAATGATCAAATAGCATTTGCACTAAGATTATTTATAGGACTGTATGTATCATTTATGTTATAAAACACACTAAATAGTAGAACATGGGAGATAAACAAACAAAAATGCACCCATAAAAGCACAGGAGTGCAGATTCCTGTGTGATCCTGTCCCCTTCTCTGAGTGCTTTTATATTCAATTAGCACACTGAGGTATATTCCAGAACCTTTAGTCTAATTGTGCCTTCTAAGGTGGAGAAAACAGGGCAAACCCTCCTTTCTGTTGGGATCTATTTTTAAGTCCCAGGGTGCATTTTAAAGATCAGTGAGAGGTGCAGAAACTCACTAGTTTTGCTTGCCTTTGATCTCATGCTGCAGCAAGGACAGCAAATGCCTTCCTCCAAGTGAGATGCTTTGTCTGTTTTCTGAGCCATTTCTTTGAACTGCCTTCCATTAAAGAGAAAATAGCATTTTGCTGCTTCAGATTTGCTGAGAGATTCATATTAAGCTACAAGGAAGTTCCTCTCCACGCTCCTGTGATCAAGCTGTGTATGATGAGTGGAACTGGTCCCTGCATGCAGCACAAGGATTATTGCATCTCTCAGGCCCCAATTATGCTTTCAGAAGTGCTCCCTGCTATTATGAAGGCAAATTTGCCCACAGATGCATTTGACCCAGTATGATCCACTTCTCCTATATGATGAGCTTTATTGAGACTTCCCAAGCCTGCCTTTTTCTGAGACTTTTTCCAGGATTTTATGCTTTTGAGGAAATACCTGAATAATGTGCTAGAGGATGGTGAATAATCCCCATTATTCCTGCTTTGTAATCAAGTTTCTGCATTTCTGCCACTTTCAAAATCTGTATTTCTGGACAACCACAAGAACCATATGTTTAAAAGGGAGGTAGGATTTTCATGTTGTTTATGTGTCCTGTGATTTTAAGGCATGTTACCTTCACAGGAGAAAAAATCAGAACCCGTTCCTCTTCACTGGGCAATGAGAAAAGTATCTTTCAAGGTGATAAATGTCAATACTTCAACATTCAAGAAGAGAAAGGATTTCTCCATCACGTTGGAGCACTGTACAAGCATCCTGCTTTGAAGATGTGGTTGAGAGATGCTTGGTCCATCCTATCTACTCCTGGTTGGTGTGTCCTGGTGAAAATTGACCAACTGAGCAGTCTTCAAGAAGTAGACCAGGAAATGTATTTTCTCTACTTTCAGTTCCTGAAAACAGGGTTGCAGTGATAAAAGGAAAACAATGAAAGCATACTAAAAAGTAAGAGGAGTTGGTATATAGGGCTTGAGCTACCAGTACCAATATTATTGCTCACAAATTTGCATTTCACAATTCCCGTGAAGAAAAGTGCTATTTCTTCATGACACTGAAAAATACAGTGAACTTCCTTCTACTGTTGATTTTTATTTCAAAAGAACCCGTGGGAAGGTGTTTTATGTTTTCTGACAGCAGTAAAATTGAGTCAAATATTTGATTCCAATATGGAATTCCTACTGTCTGTTAAGAATTAAGTAGAGAGCTGATTGTAGCACATTTATTTGTTAGAGTGAGATTTTAAAAGACATACCTCACAATGTGATTCATTTATCTTAAATTAATTATTATTCCTCCACAGTGTACTCTTTTCTGGGAGATTTCTAACATAGTTTGAATGCTCATTCTAATGTAGGGAAATAAAACATATAGGGGAACCAATGTAGTCATATTCTATTTTCATCAGTTCTTCCACCTGTTAACCTCAAATTTGTTTCAGTCCAGATCTGCTACAAAGGCTGCCATTCTTATTCCCTGTTATTCTTTCCTTGGACTGTGTTTTGTGTGTTGAAAGCAGAATAAATTCTTTGGTAGCAACTGTCTGAATTTATATTTTGTGACCATGTCATGCCAGAGCCAGCCAATGTTCATGTGCTCTTGAGAACACAACAGGGATTGAGAAATTCATCACAGATTTGAAGGTTAAGCCTAAATGTTTTCCAGGTGATGTCCTACAAGTATGAGAACTGCTGTTCATGCTGCATGATGAAATAAAGGTGGGGTTTGAGGGAGCCTGAAGAGAGGTACTGCTGTATCTTTCTATAAAGCCATACTTGGGCACCCTGGGGAGCCAAAGTAGAGTTTATGATCTTAGGACCACACAACTCAGGAAGATCCTTACCAGAGGATTTGTGGAAATTTGTTCTTTTATTGCTTTGAATACTAAATTTTCTGCACCAAAGAGCAGCAAGAGTGCTGAAAAAAAGTGCTGGATATAACAAAGAATATTAGGTTGCCATTTTGTGGAAAATCTTGCTACTAACCTGTGGGAGGCAATGAGGATCTAGGACAGATGAGTTAAAATCTATTCTTGCCCTTATTACAAGCAAAGGGTTTCTGCCTTGCAACTTAAGAGTGATTTGGAGAATATATGAGATTAAAACTTGGAGGTCTCTTGGAATTCAAATTGACCTTGGCATCTTGATAACTGAAAATCAGATACTCTTTGACCTTTTTTTCTTTTTCACTTTTGGAAAGAACTGTAGCTTAAGAGGCCACAAAATATCATTTTCAGAGCAGTTTTGGCTTTTGCAGAGTTTGCATCCACATGCATCAAGAAAAGGGATGAAAAGTGTGTAAAATGTGGTGTGCCTGTCAGAGCCCTGCTTAACAGACCCACCTGAAAAACATGCTCTATACAACAGAGAAAAATGGAAAACTAAAACATCAAAATGCCTTGACAGCAATGACACCCTCTTTGCTTTTTTCAAAGCACTTGCAAAAGCAGGCAAAATGGAGGAAAGAGGGGAAAACAGTGTAAATTATGGAATTTTCTTCCTGGGAAATTCTGACCAACCTGGTGCTCTTGTTGGATAATGCTGACCCACGAAGCAGCTGAAGCTGAGCTCCCACACCACTGTGACCTACAACCATTAACACAAAACAGAGCTGCAAGAATTATTCTCATGTTACTGGTAAATTGTTCTCAGGTCACTCCAGTGGAGGCCCAGCTGTGGTTTTATAATGTGCAATTACACTGTGTTAAGTGAGGCTGATGCTTCCAGGAAACAGGAGCATTGATGGATTTTCTGTGCTCTGGGAGTAGCAAAGTTTTATCCCTCCGTTGAACAATGGAAGTGTCTATTTTATTTTGAATCCATCAAACAGGGGTGGCATCAAGCTGAGAAGCTTCACCATCACTCTGCCAGTCCTTGCCTTCATTAAGACTTAAGCCCTATCAGCAGAACAGTCTGCAGTGAGAAGCCTTTTCTGTCAGGTCAGAACTGAAGGCTGAACTCCCTTTTTGGCATATTTGCCATTTTTTTGGTGTTGACCAGAGCTTCCATGCAGCTTCTGTCCTTCTTGCTATGAGCTCGTGCTCGTTGGAGAAGTTTTCTTGCAGTCCTGCCTGGCAAATGTGGTATAATCAATTGTCCTTCATGCAGGTAAAGTTCAGCCCACAAATTTGGAGTTAATTCTGTTTTTCTCTGTATCCTTTAACACATTAATTTATTTTCTGCAGAGAACACAAACCACCATCAGTTCAGCATGACAAACCAATAGAAGCACTAATAAAATATGTATTATTTGACTTAGTCTACTATTTATTTCAATATTTTTGGGACACTTTCTGCTAATAAATGATAGCCAATTCTGATAGAATTCATTCTACACCCTATTCTGTACAGTGAAAAACAGACAGCTGATTGAAAGCCTGTTGGCCCATATTATGCAGATTATTTTTATGTCAAAAGCTTCTTCTCCCTGACCACTGTTTAACATTGCACTGTAATCGCAGTAATAACTACTTGCTCCAGCAGTTTTCCATGAATTTTTTCAAAGTCGTTGATGTGAAATTTGACTGGTATTAAACTGCTTTTATCTCACATGTAATTGCTGCAGGCAGGCACCCTTCCCTTCTGCCTCCTAAATTTTAATCGGTGTTACACCACATGTAATTAAATACATGCAGAAGGCACGTATTTTAGAGGTTTGAGCCTTGATTACTTAATTTTAAAATGTTTTATGGATGAATAAAAAGTTTACAATACTCCAGCCGACAAAAATGTAATCTTCTTGTAAAATATCACTCTAATTGAGTTTGCAGCTTCCAGTGACTTCCAAGGCACTCTCAAAATGGCACTGGTGACAATGTGCAGCCAGGGAGGTGTCACAGATATTAACCTTCCTGGCACTTCCTGCAGTGGTTATTCCTTTAACACACTTTTGTGACATGTTTTACTCTGTTTGTCCTGGATATTGCCACTAAAACAATGTAGGTATTGTGTTTGCTCCCTCTAACTCCTCCTGAGATACACTTGGGAGCATGAATTTGGTTCCAAGCCTGTCATGAAACAAAAATAACATAAAAATAAATCTTCTCACCTACTCATCCTTGATTTAAAGCAAGTAGGAGCTTACCTGATGCTTGGCAGGTGTGTGAGCACTCAGAGCATACAGAAGGAACATACAACTTAATTAAAATGATCATTTGCCTCAGAGTGTTGGGACGAACAGACCCATGAGGAGTTTTGTCCATGTTAAAAGAGAAAAGGCTATGGGGCAACAGCAATTGTAGGGGTTTTAATTCTTCCTGATTGTTTTTTCTGTTGACCTGAAGTGAATGGATTCCTTTCCTGATTTTTGCTGTTCTATGTTATAAATAGGAATAAGAAAAAGGGGTCCTGTTTTTGCCCTTTAAATTTCAAAAGTTCATCATTGGATCATTTTAAAGCACAGCTTGAAAGAGCTTTGCTGCACTTGCTGCTGGACACACCCAAGATGCTGCTTTAGATTGGTCCTTGCACACACCTATGCTATTGCCATTATCAGGTTTTTCATACTACAAGCAAAGCTTTGGCAAATTTCCTTTTCCCTAGTTCACTTTCTTAGAGAATAACAGCTCTGTGAAGATTTTTAAAAGTATCTCTGTAGTCTTCCTGTGTTTCAGGGTGCTTTTAGGGACTCATCTTGCTAGTGAGTGAAACAGGGACTAAAGAATGCTTTGAAACTTTCAGGGGTTTTGTTAGCCAGCTTATGCCATTACACAGGAGTGGTTTGGATGAACTTTTTTAATTATTAAAGTCCAAAGTTCTAATTAAGCCATCCAATAAAGTGGCTTGAGGTAAACAGCAAAAGCACGTTCAGACTCGCCAGGGAGAAGTGTGGATTGTTGGCATTCTGAGAGTTCAGATCATTGTTTTGTTTTCTACAGGTATAAAGTGCTATTTGAAAAGATCCATCTCTGTAATTGTAGGAGGCAGAGCAAAAGTAAATGGTGACAAGGGAGATTCAGGCATTCAGAAGAAAGAACAAAATGCTTTCCTGTGGTAAAAATAATGAAACTAAACAAAACAGCTTGCCTAGGGAAAATGTCAAGTCTCCACCCTTTGAGATATTTAAGAGCAAAAATCATCAAGTGTCTCAAGGGTGACCTAAATTTTGTTAATCTTGTCAAACAACAAGGAAAGGTCTGGAGAGAATTCCATTACCTCTTGGAACATTATCCATTTGAGCAATGTGTTAGACACGGCTCTGTGCTTATGGACACTTAAACAAAAGATAGGCTGAATATTTTTAAACAAATTACCAATTTTTGCAAACTTATCCCTGTGTTAGTCTGACCAACTTAGACTACTGAGTTTGCAACAGCAGTAAGACGGTGTTTTTCTTCATAAAATATCAATTTTTGGCGTGGTTTTGTTTGTTCTTTTAGAGGGAAACAGGGAAAAAAAGCTTACTCTAAAGCAGATCACTGCAATGCCATTTCGACATGTACATAATGCACCTACAATGTGCAGCACGAGTCCTGCAATGAAAAAGTCTTAGATACAAGTACAATAAAACTCACCATTTAAAGCTTACAACTTTCTGCATCATTTGATTGTTTGGGAGAAATGCAAAAAAAATTCCCCATGAGATCCTGTAATGAAGGACTTTATTTTTTTCACATGCTAAATGGCAAATATCTGGGTCAAATGCCTACCAATTTAATAGGAATTAAACCAGTGGTGTGATAACTCTGTTCATTATTTGCAATTCAGGGAAGCATGAAATTTAGTCCTACCCTGTGCTGGGTCACCAGCATATTGCTACGCTGACATTTGAACATGACTGCATTTCTTTTGCCTCTGCCTTGCAAATGAGGAGTTTGGAAATAAAACCACAATAACACTGAGGCCAGCCTGGCGAGACAGCAGTTTCACTGCTCCTATTGATTCTTTATTTCAGGGAAAAGTATTATAAATTATTCAAGAATATTATGTATTTAAAAAAGATCTATAATTCAGTAATTAACATTGTTATTTAAATTACTTAAAATTAATAATTTAATTCAAATTAAAATCGCTTATTTTGCACACAATATTGGTATCCTCCATAGTGAAACTATGGCAATGCACACTGAGTGATATCTCTTGTTAGCAATGCCATTACTATAGTTTTTATTAACCTACAGCCTGTGGCAAAAGCATTGGCAAGACAAAAATCAGACATTTTTTTCCTGGCTCCCAGCCTAATGTAAAGCAATTTTTTAGATTGAAATGAAATGGCAGTGTTGAAACCTAAAGTAAAAGTTTCTACTTATAGAGTCACCTTTCAGTGAGCACATTTTCATCTTTGATATACTGGGAAATAAGTGATCCTCTTTATTAAAAAATCCCAAGCCAATATAAAAAATAAAATACCTTCTCCTGTGTCTCTTTTTTCCCATATCAACTTTTCATGGCTCATAGGATACAATCATCTTGTTTGAGATGGATTCTGGAGAACTTATAGTGAGAGTTATTATTGGCAATACAAAAAGAAAAAAAAAGAAGCGAGAAATGGAATTATTTTCTAGAGTGAGTGGAAATTATCAGTTTTCAAAACTGATCTCAACATTACACATATCCTTGGGAACATCCTGAAGTATCATCATTTGAGTTTTAGAAACAAAATTTTAACAAACCACATTCCTAATGC
>VWYI01018876.1:0-12871 GCA_013399455.1 Anthoscopus minutus | reverse complement strand
CCCTAGCAAGCACTGTAGGCATGGTGCAGCAGGACAGCATTGTCCCCTCTCTGCAGTGACTGGGTGAAGTCAAAGCCAGGATCTTGCAGAGCTGGAATATATCTTTAGTACAGTTCCTTGTCAGGGCTGGTGTGCTGCTTGCTCTAAGCCATACGGCAAAGGAAGTTCTGCAGCTCATAGGGAGTTCCTAAACCTACAGCTGTGCCCTGCACAGGAGTGGGGTTAGGGCATGGCTCAGCTGAGACACTGTTTTTCTGTCACCTGTCTCTGTGAGACAGTGTGGTGGCTGCTTTCTCTAAGAGTTATTCCAAGTGCTGATGTCAATTTTGAGATGAGTCTTCCTGTTATGACCAATTCTTGTCATTCTTCTAAACACAGAGCTATTGCTGCTCCTCCCAGCAGTAGGTTCAGTACATAGGCTGCTCTTAGAATTGATCCATCTGTTATTTGTCCCTTGGATGTCAAAAGAAAGAGGCCAGGTATAGAAATGGGCAAGTACAAGTCTTGTACAGTGGCTGTTTGGAATAAACTGAGGTAGATTCTGGCAATACATGTTAAAAAGTTTTTTCCTCTGACCTTGTGAAGTAAGTAGGGGAAAATGCATTTGAAAGTTACGAATAGACTAGGAGAGAACAGAATATAAATAGGTTTATGGCAGTGTCAGTGAGTGAAGATGGAAGACAAAGTGCTGTTAACAATTGCTGTTCTCCAAATGAAAGTTGAAAGGCAGCGCCAAGTCTTGTGCTGGCCATCTCAGCACAGCAAAGCTGCCAGGACACAGTTCCTGGCAGCACCAGCTTGTAATCTAAAACCCAGAAGCATTGGAAAAGATGATTTACCAATCCTTGTGTGTACTTCAGAGCCGGTTAAGCATGCAGGTGCGTAAATTAATCCATTTGTTGATATTAAGACTTAATGAATCCAACTGTTTCTATTTGATCGGTTATATTGGAGTTTCTTAATATGCTTGCATTGCACTGGTTTCCAGCTTTGTCTCATGAATCTATGGCTCCACAGTGAAACACAAGCTAGTGTACAGCACAGAAGTCACTCCCAAACCATGCCTTGCAGTCACATTGTGAGTGTGCAGAACTCCATCAGCTGTAATTCCAAGGAAGGATTGTAGTGATATTACGGGATCATTGCCAGTGAGTAACAATCTTGAATTCAAAAAGCCCCAAACAATTCATTATGAAATCTTTAAGGACTGATTTCGTTACCTGTTTAAACTGTCTTCTGTGATCATTTCAGTAAGTGGAAGAAATCCTGAGTCTGCTGTGGACCACTGGAATTTAGCAGCATATGCACTTTAGGTAAATATTTGAGGAGCAGCTCTTCAGCTTGAGTGAAATGTCAGAGTATTAAAAGCAGCTTCCCTTATATATGTGTCTCTCAAGACTCTCTTCAATCTCTAGCTGCTAGACGAAAAAAAAATTTTAAAAAAGTTGAGAGGAAGGAAAATGTGCTTGGGCTGTGATTGCTTCTCACCTTTGTGAGGGACTTATATGTGCCACTAGTGATGAGGTAGCAAATGCATTTAGATTTCACCGTGTATTATTCAGTGTACTTTTACACTGAAGTAAATAACAAGAGTGATAAAAGAGACAAGAATTGTATGTTGCTACTGTTCATGCAATATTTTTGAACTCTGCTCTTAGTCTGAGCCACAGGATATTCTTATTTCCCACTTGATGAATCTGGTCAGTGAGATTATGCACAGGTCATAGGCAGTGAGATCATAGGCACAGCTCTGGAAACTCAGGAGAGGGGTGCTCAGGAACAGGAGAGGGCGCAGGGTACAGTGGAGATCTTTTCACAGGAGGCTGATTTTAGCCAGAGCACTCAAGGGAAAGGTAACAATGAGAGAATGCTTGTCTATTTAGTTGAAGGAGAAATGAGAGGAAGGATGGAGACAAGGCAGTTTTGCAATTGCCCTTTTGACTGAGATTTCTTTAATGATTCAAGTCTCATCTCTGCTGTACTGACAGAATGGGATTCAAAGGAAAGTGGGTTGGAGAGAGGATGAAGTCATACTAAGTAGCTTTTAAGCAGGGCAGCTTTAAAGTTTAGAACAGCAAGCACCTATAGGTACACATATGAAAGCCTTGAGCATTTAATTTATAATAGTGATAGGTTACGTTTTTTTCTGCTGAGTTTTGCTGCTGAAGTAAGAAGTTACACTCGAGTCATTTCATAGCATGTCAGTAATAGCAAATAATGCAATATGGGTCTTGATGTCATGTCTGTTACTGAAGGCTTCAGAGCAATGGTGAAAAATGAAACACAAAAAGAGGGAAATAGAATGATAACAATTCACTCTGAGCAGAAACTGAGGGAATAAGACTGCAGTTGGCTCCGTGCCAGCAGCTGCTGAGTGTGGTTGGGACCATTTTATGAGATTTTCATGATGTTGGTACAACAGAACCAGTGGGTGCTGAGATTTGTAGGATTTGTTACCCATTACTCACTAAAGGAGAATTGCAATCAAAACAAGTCAGGCGTTCCTGAAGATATGTGAGACTCCACTCAAAGAGCTGAAGTAAGATAAAAACCACAAGAGATCAACATTCTTCAGTGGGATGCCAAATCCCAAAGTATAAGATTAGGTCATTAGATTCAGGCAGTGGTTTATAGTCTAATAAAAACACTAATGTCCTGTGATGCAGCAGAAGCAAGGCGTGGGACAGACCCTATGTCTTGCATGAAGCAGCACATAAAAGGATAAATAGTATGGTGTAGCAGATAAGAAGTTCAGAGAGGCAGTCAGGACCTGTGCACTTTGCAAAGGGCAGCTAGAAGGGCCAAGCAGACTTCCCTTCATGGAAGAGAGAAGATACAGTGCACTTGGCTAGTTAGTGACTGAATATTCAGTGTATTTTTGTTCCTAATCATTCATATGCTTCATGTCAATGTCAGCTCTGTCAGCTGCTGTAAAAATATTTTTAACTGGAGAGCTGATCACCAGTAAGGTGGTGGCTGTGCTTTTGATATTATAAACTGCTATTATTAATAAACTTTGGCTGCTGTAACATCCTTTATATCATAACATAGGCAGGGGAGGGGGATCAATCTGTATTGGAATAATTCCAGTAAAAAAACCTAAGTACTTTAAAAGTATTCATTTAATTACTTTATTTGATTGAGATTGAGATATCATTAAGTGGCTGTTTTCAAGCCCAAATTCAGGTCTGTTTGGCAGTGAATTAAAATGAATGTGGTTGTCTTGATTTAGTTTTCTTTTGTAGCTATTCAAGGACCGTCTCTTCCTAGCTATATATTCCAAGGGAAATATACAGAGGATATTCAGAGTAGAAGATGCATTGTAAAGGCACTTGAACAATGTAATGTTTCCCTCTCTCTTCATAGTGACTTTAACCATGTGAAGTGCTGAGAGACTGCTGAGGTTGAACCAGAATCAATGGAAGTATGCTTGGACAGTTTACATGCTTATTGTGTTCATTAATGACAGATAAGCCAGTCAAGAATGAAAAATCCTTTTCTGTATTCTTTCTCTCTAGGAAAGGAAATGGAAATAAAGTGCTAAGTTTATATGGAGAAGTTATAAGTAGAAACGGGAAAAATTAATTACAAACTATTTTGTTTTACTCTAAACTCTTCCCTAAATGTCTTTTCTATTTAGTCTCTAAAAATTCTGTGAATACAAAGCTATAAGGCAGAGAAATAAAATACTTGCAAGCTATCTCACTTCTTAATAATCATCCAGAAAGACAGGACTGGTATTTTAAGGCCAAGGGTGAACAATTTGAGAAAATCAGTGGAGTAACAATAACAACAACATGTTTGGAACTACTATGTGAACAATTCAGTAGCAGAATTTTCCAACATATTTTCTGGGCAAAGGCAATGCTTTAATTTTTTGTAATGTGCCTAGAACATTTGTGTTGTATGATTGTAAGTGAGCCGGATCTTTAATCTTGTATGAAAGTTATGGTATTTAACTCCTGATAGGGAGATTCCTAAAATCTTATTAACTAGGCTACATAAACTTTTTCTTTCAGTGCAGATCAGTCCCATACAAGGGAAGATGACTAAGTCTTCTGTCCAGTGTGCCCTGTAATTGAATAGATGAGATGTGGTTCAGGGAATCATGAGCTTTAACTTAATTTTATTTCTGTGATATGCCAAGCAACTTGGCAAGTCTGTTGATTTGGGTTTTTTTACCCCACTAGAAAAGTAGGATTGATACTCCAGTTGTTATCTGCATCCGAGGGAAATATCTCATTTTGTAGATGGACATCTGTGGCACGTTTGGACCAAAGGCACATATTTTTAGGGCTCATCCCTGAGGTCAGGGATATATTGATATATTTGGGGCAGTTATATGCAAGCAGAATTTCCTTCGAGGACTATTCTATATATAATTTTTTTCTTTGCATAATGCTAGTTTAATTTATGGTAATTGCCTCTACCATTGCCCACTTTGCTAGTATTTTTCCAGAAGACTAGAACAGGACCCTGAAACCATGGCCTAGCTTAAAGAGCTGGTGTTTGGCTCTACTTACTGTTCTAAACAGCATGTCAAGTCAAAGTCGAAGGGAGAGTCTTCTGGATTAAATCATGGGGGGAGCTCTACAGTCTGCCAGGGACAATGTCTGATGAGTACAGTGTGATCCTGATATCTTTCCAATGGCACGATGTTATCCTGCCTGACATTATCCTCTCAGGTACATGATGTGAAATGGCATCGTGTTGCATGTGATAAAACCATGTTGTATTAAAAGCTAGAACCGTAACGACAAAGTCAAACAGGCTAACAATAACTTCCTTGAAAAGCAACAAATAAAGTAAGATTTCTAATCTAACTATGGATCTTCCTATTCAGCTGAAATTAATATAATTTCAAGCAAGCTTAGCTTTTTACCATTACAGGTACCTTCACACCCACACACAGTTTATTTCTCGTTCTGCCTATGAATTCTTAATGTTTAAGGTTTAATAGGAAATGCACTGGCTGAGTCAATTGGTGCTGTAGCTACTACTACTTGTTTTAGCCCAATTGTAGCTGTTATAAAAGAAAATGTCATAACCTTCACAGCTGTCTCCTATACCCATCATGAATAAAACAGGATTGCAAGTTCATCTGGTTTGCCAACCTTCCTGTGTCTTAGCAAAACACACTTGAGTATGATATTGCTTAAAAAATTGGAATTATTTTGCCATCCAGCCATCAGCATGTGCAGACCCCTCCTTGGTCCATCACAAATGGAGAATTCTATGAGTTGGACTTGTATGAAATTATCACTGGCATTAGGGGAAGGTTGGTCTGTGCTTTTGGATTAATATGTCCCAAGGATTTTCCTGTATGTAATCTGCCACATCCTACCCATCTGCAGCTTTCAGGATGAACTTCTTAGAACTGATCCTTCATCCATTAATGGCGCAATCGAGTACACTTTTTTAACAATGTGTGTATCTTACTGCGTTGTTTCTCAGTTTGTCATTTGCAGGTGTCATGTAATTAAAGTTTAGTTTAGCCTAAGGATTTTTTAATGGTACTTTTTCCACTCAAACTATCTCAGGGTACTTCATTGGACTGGAGAATGATTATATAGGCAATTAACTTGGTCATTATGTTCTCAGTAATAGTTCACACTCAGCTTTTTATATTATGACCTGAATATTATATAACTAATGTTAGTCTAGACATCAGGGTCATTCACTCCTCTTTTCAAAGAAGCCCCGTGGGACGTTTAAACTTCAACTTAGAGGCCAGCAGAGGGTCTGGCTTTATGATTGCTCTTAACAGAGAGCAGCAGCTGGACTTGCCTAGACCTCAAATGCTGCAGTGTCAACAGCTGGTTATAAAAACATGTCCTGATCAACTCTAAAGCCCATGACCTGCTGTCCCAAAAGGAAGAAAGTCAATCAGTGAGCAGGACTGCAATGATTGTGTCTTGGTTTGTAAATGCTTGGAATTGTGCTGTTGGCTCTCTTTCATAGTGTTATAGTTCCGGATGTCCTGAAGTCCTTTGCTGTTCTTTGATGATAAGTATTCACCTTTGATACTGTGATTTTTAGGCCCAGCATTTTGGCCAGTAAATTATACCCCTCAGTCACACAAGGTAGATAATGAAGCATTCCCACAAAAAGCCTTCTATGAGAAGCTCTCTTGGTGAAATGTAGTTTTGAACTATATGTGAGGAGCTTGTTTGTGTGATTAACTTTCTGTTTCAAGAATGGAATAACCCATGAAAGGTGCTTTTCAGTCTTAAGAGTCCAGAGTAAGGACTCCAGTGTTCCGGATCCTGCTCGCTCTGAGAGTAGGATGCTGATGTCCTGATTGACAGTTCATGCTACTTATTGAAAGAACAGAACTGCTTTTTGGCCACATGGGCCTAAGACATTTATTTGGGGTAAGGTAGAAGCCAATGCGGTCTGTACACTTGGGTGACCTGCACTGAGGGTAGGGAACACCATCAGTAGGACATCAGTCCCAGTCAAAATTAATAAAACTCTTCCACATGTTAGAGATGTCCTTTGCTCCTCTTCTCCATGAAAGTGAAGGAAGCACCAGGAGAGGGACAAAATAAGTATTTTCTGAAGAGAAAGACACACCTGGAAGGAATGTAGATTCCTGCTCATTGGTGAGAATGGGAGAAGAAATCAATTGTGAAATGTGTTTCAAGAGCAAACAGCTCTAGAGCAGGAAACAAGGTCAAAACCAAGAAGAATGGATGTCTGTTCAAGAAGGGGTGGGCTCCAGCTTCCTGGAAGCAAGTAGAGATGAAGAACAAACTGAGCAACTTCTCAGCAGTGGACAATTTCCTTCATTTTTTAGGGAAGGGATGAAAAAGTCATTGTAGCTGTGCAAGTTAGAAGGGAATTTACAGCTGTTGTAAACACACCCACTGGGCCTAGCTAAGATGATTTTCTACTGCATGTCTATAAATAGTGTGAAGACTTGATAGTATTTCTGGCTGTGGCTTTGCAGCAGCAGGAACCACAGGACAAAATATATCTGCTGTGATTTGTGACTTGTCAAAAAAACATTGATTTCCCTGCAGTTTGTATACAATTTCATGATATTCATTCATACTTTGTGCTCTGTGGCACCTCTGTTTTGTGCCTTGTATTAGATGTACACAGGGATTTTTTTTTGCATTCCCACGTAAATGAACCAGTTCTTCAAAATGTAGCTCATTGACACAGTCCCTTCCAAACAGAGTCCAAACTGGGTTTGTCAGTTGGAAGGTGATTGCTTTGATAGTCTCTGTGATCTGGCTATAAATTGGAAGTGCCTGATGAAAATCAGTATAGTTTAGAGGGGCTGGCACATAAGAAGTGCTTTCCTAAGACAGGATTTTTTGACAGGAACATTAAGCAGTGAGATTTCTCTGAATGCGTGGATCTGGTACTTGTCTGAGAATTACCAATGTGGCAGCCCTTAGTAAAGCTGTGTGTGTGACCAGGTGCACTAACACATGAATGGGACATTAATTTAACCTAAATAAGCTGTCAAAAGGGGAATAAACAACCCACATGCCTCTGGCTTGCAGTTGATATTCTCACAGATCAAAGTGGATTTGTTTTCAAATACTGTCTGAAGTCAGGATGCAGCTTTCAATGTCCAGCTAGCACCAGTTCATTTTAGTGTCTGGAATTTTTTTGATAATTTTCTTCAGACATTTTCTTAAGTTAAAATATTTTTTCAGGGACTTCTCTTGCATCATGATTTTTGACGTGATTTTATCCCCATGCTAGTTTTTAATAGCCATTTGGCACCTGACAGCACATGTTTTCTTATATATTACCTTCCATTCTGTATGCACTAGTTCGTTTATTTTGTTGCTATTTATAGGAGGGTCTCCCACAAGGCTGTGGCACTTGTAATAATTTTTGGAGAACAGAAATATCCTTGGAGAAATTTCATAAATGGAAAATAATACAGATGATAAAAAGATGCAACAAGAGAGCATATATTATAAACTGGATTTTCAATCCTACATCACTCAGAGGAACCTGTCAGCCCACAGCTGAACTATTATGGATCAGTCCCAAGGAATATATGCTTTACCCTCAAAATATGATTATTTCCCCTGCCAAAAGAAAATGCCAGTAGACCTACATTTCTTACTAAATCTAAGTAGTTTTAATATGGAAAACATGGACATTTCTGTCATTTACATGTAACCATCACTTAAAGTGCTTTCCATAAAGGACCTCATAATCTATAATGCTTAAAAAGAAAATAGAGGGGATTTAATATGTTTGCTGGGAAGAGATGAAGCCAGTCATAAAGATTCCTTTTTAAAGTGTTGTAGATATTGTATATGAGAAATAATAATAATCATTGATGAAAAAAAACCCACTGGAATGCTGTTGTGATTCCAGCACAATAGTAATAGTTTCATGTGTAGCCAGTCCTAAATCACTGGTAGTATTTGAATCAAGACCAATTGCTCACCTGGCCCCATATGACAGAAGTCAACCCTCTTGTTATGCTGACAGTGTGCTGAAAGATTTAGCAAAGCAAATGCCTCTTTAATTTAGGCTTAGTTTTCAAAACTTTTGTCATGTATCTCTCCATAAAGACCGCAAGCAGGCAAAGAGCTTCAAGGAGCTCCTTCCTAAATTTCTCCCAAGGCTGGTTCATAGGGACCCCATAGCCAGAAGTGCTGGGGCATGTTTTATGCTCAGAAGAGGGATTTTTTTATGCTGCCTTCTCAGAACACAGGTGTCCTCTTTGTGGCTCTTAGATTCTTAATCTGCAGGGCCTGTATTTATGTGAGCACACAATGTGTTTACAGTGAAAATGAATGAGGGCTGAACAGACATCTGCTTGACTTTTAATAATTGCTTACATTTCCAAGTATGTTAGTTCTAAAGTATCCAATCTGCACCCAAATCTCAAGCTAGGCATTCAGAAACCTAATTATAAAGCAAAGCATTTAGATTAGGAACAGATGCCTCATGCTAGGCAGCTAATTTTCAGTGTGCTTCTTTTCTTACTTTAAGAGGGCAACTGAGCTGTGTGGGTCATTGTAGTCTTACGGGCATTATCTCCAGGCCCAGCCTTCTTTCATTCCAAATCAAAAAAAATGCTGATGGACACTAACTGGTAACAATCTGTGTTTAAGGTAGGTCTTTTCCATCATACAGCTCAAGGCCTACAGCTCTTCTGTGTTAAAGACAGGTCAAGAACAGAGGACGAAATCTTTCATCTGGAATAAATGGAACTTTGTCCAAATGAATTCACAAGTGTGATATATAACAGCTTCCTTAGCTCTTCAGCACTTTTCTGTCCTGTCCTGTCAGTATTTCAGATGGAGAGACAAAATTATTTTACCTGCAGGTTGCATCTCCATGCAGCTGCATGCATATTAGACAGTTGTTTTTTCAAGTTATCTGTGTGAATTTGCCCAGGCTATTCTGTAAGCACGAAAATGTGGACTGGTGCTTGCAAACAGTTTCAATACTTTAAGTACCTTGTGTTTATGCTGGGGTAAAGCATGACCAATAAACTGTCTCTTCCTAAGATAAGAAAGTGGGTTTTTTTAATTCCCAACTTGAGAGCCAGCATGAAGCAAATCACAACTTTTGTACATTACATCAATTTTTTCTGTTTCATTCGTGCTGACTGAGATCAAATGTTCATATTCAAATATTGGTGTGAACTCTTTTTGTCTAAGATACACACAGTTTTCATTACTAATATCTGTCAGAAAACTCCTGATCAAAGCTTAGTAGGAATTGTGATATATGTACTGAGAAGACTAGCAAATGCAGCTAATAATCACCTCCAGCAAGTTCTTCATATGGGGGAACACCTAACAAGGGGCAAATGATCAACAGCCCCCCCACTCCCAAACAGATTTATGTTGTTTCTGGTTTTTATCATGTGAATTGCAATAATAAATGCATTTTTGCCACCTGAAGCACAATTTTAACTTCAAAAGAAACAGGATTTCCCTGATCCTGGATCAGTGGTCAATCCAGAAGGCACCTTACAATATTGCATGCACCCACATTTTACTGAACAGAATAATTACAGCCTAAAATCTTCAGCTTTTCTAGAACTGCGGATGGAATTAAATACTGTTGATTAAAAGATAAATCTGAGATAACTGAAAATTTAGAAATTATTTTTATGTTTTGTTATTCTGTTTGCATGCTCAATGTATACTCTCAATAATAACAGAGAGGACTAAATGTTGTGCTGATAAAAACAGGTGAAGCTCTGTGGAAGTCAGTCCAAGTCTGTCCATTTGCAAGTGTTTCATTTCTTTGCACTCACTAAAGGAGATTTTTCCCTTCTGTATGTATACTCAGAATGTTAAAAAATGCCTAAAGAAAATGAACAACAGATTTGATTCAAAACAGTAAGGCATGAGGGCTGATTTCTTAAAAAAACAAATATTTGCTTTGATCTGTAAAGCAAGGAGGATTCCAAATATTCTTGGATTTTCTGCTTCTTCCAATCTTGTTATAAAATTCTGGTGCATTTTTATGGCAACAGAGCTCTGATGTTGCCAATGCTGCAGTCTAGTGATGAATGGCCCCTGTCATTTTACCTAGCAGTTTTTTCAGCAATATTTAGCTAAGTCCTGTAGAAATAACTTTAAAGGATTATTTGGGCTTCAAGGTGACATTCTGCTTTGATGGTGTCTTTTCTCTGCTTGTAGTTAGTTTAACTGGTTGGGAGTGTTAGGGGCAAGGTGTAAAATCTAATTCACCCTGCTCTCTGCCTCTCATTCATTAGAGGGAGCACTGGCTTCCTGGAGCTTTCTCTTTCCCATTTTTCCTGGATTCACCACTTTGAGTGAACTTTAAACATTTGATTTCACATGTCTCCATCACAGCAGAGCTTGGGAACTTTACCTAACTGCACACTTGAATATCATGTGGGAAGTGGTACCATTCATGCATATTTATGGTATTTGTGCTGTAAACAAGTCACATACTCTGGAGAACCATGGCTAGATGTAGTTGTTTCTAAGGAGCTTTTCCACATTACTCCTCCATTTCTTTCTCTTCTGTCTCCCTTCTCTACAGGCTCCTTTTCAAGAATGTGCAGAGCCTTAACAGCAGCACTGGCTTATTCGACTGCTTATTCTGCATCAGAGGCTTCAAATTTGTCTGTGGGCTCTAGCCAGACTGGCATAGAGTTCATGTCCTCTTTCAAAATCTGCCGCATCTTGGTGAAAACACAGTTTTGTCAGTAGTAAAACATATTCTCCCAGCATCCAGGGCTTGTTCTCTGTATCGATTTTTTTTCCCAATCTAGAAGTCTTCTAATCAAAAGAAGAACAAGATTCTACTTTTATGCTTATTGTTCCTAATATCCTTCTGTTGACACACATAATATCCTCTCCCATAATAGAATTAACTTAAATAGTGCAGTTCAATTTATAAAGACACTTTCCAGGAAGCTAGGTGTCTATTATCACACACAAAAATAAAATAAAAACAAAGAAAATGCTCTCCAGTGCAACTGGGATTTATATATCAGCCATATTGTTCATTTAGTGGTGGATATTTGCCTAATTGAAATCTCTATCACAATGAAGAACTTTCCTTAGCTGGGCTATGTTAAAGAGCCAATAAGCCTGAGGCAGGGTCAGATATGAAACACAATAAATGGAAAGTTTTGATGGATAACAGAAACCTTGCTTCTTTATCCAAAATGCTCAGACAGTTTTTATTCTGTTCTTAATAAGCATTATGGTTATTTTTGTGGAATCAAAATTGTTTTTTCATTGTCTTGGAACACCTCAGCTTTTTTTTGTTGATCTGGACTGACTTGGCAAAATACCAAATTTGGCTTCACATTTATTTTGCTCCTCTGAGGTTCATTCATCACTGAAAACTGCAAATTCTGAAAGGCTGTGTTAGGAGACAGAAGGGTAGGTGGAACAAATCATCTTCCCTTGCAAATCTTCTATGGTGACTGTGTGGTAAACCTCTCTTCCTAATGCTTTCTAGGAAATTCCTGGCATTCTCTTGTCAAGAAGGGAAGACTCGCACAACCAATATGATTGATAAGCAAGTTCTGATTTATTGTTGTAACTGCTTCATACTTACACAGTTTCCATAATAAGCTCATACATATTGCAAAAGCATAGCTCATGACTGGTTCTTAATTAAATGTCAGCTCCTCCCCTACCTCCTTATTCTCTGTGGTTACATCCTCATTCTTTCAACTACAATATATTGCTACTGTATATCATCTGCGGGCAATGTCCTTGTCACATCAGCAACTCAAACTAACTGAGTTCTGTACTTTCCCAGCTTCTGATCACCCATCTGTAGCAAGTCTACATAACCCTTCTCACGTAGCCATTTTTCCACAATTCCCGTTTTCTTTTTGCACAAGCATTGTTTGAATAAATGTAGCAGCCATCATTTTTGTATCATATTTTGTAAGCATTGAATTAAACATGGAACAATTAGCAAAAGGCTAAGAAAACTACAAGAATAATCACCCCCATGCGAACCAAGTCTTTCAACCACCCTCTAATACCCAATGATGACAACCATGTGTCAAAGGGGATAAGTGTCTCTCAAGGTTGGTTTGACCCAATGTGCAGGGATCCACTGAGTGCCTGCAGAAGTAAGCACACACATGTAACCCCAACCCACATAAACAACTTCTGCTGGTCCTTCCCACTGGCCTATTTTGGGATCCTTGTAATGAACCCAAAAGTTTGGTCGCTTTTTATGTCTACTACTCTGCTCATGATGTTTTATTGCAGATGGTTCTTCATTTGATCCAAACACTCAGAGCCAATTTAGGACAAACAAGGTACGATTAACACGTTCTTTTGGATCCTGGATATCTGTAAATTTTTCCAAATAAGATTTCACTATCCATTATCTGTATTCCCCCTGTGTAATCTGCATCAATAAGTCC
>VWYI01018875.1:0-13896 GCA_013399455.1 Anthoscopus minutus | reverse complement strand
CCTGGAATAGATCAACTCCTTTCCTCAGCTTGGGCCCAAAACTCCTGGCTGTAATACAGCACTGAGGGAGTAAACAAGCCACACCAGTGTAGTCAGATGAATGTGTCCCATTCATAAGAGTCATGGAGCTGGCAAAATGAGATATTTGGGTTTTCCTAAAATCATAAACTTCACTCCATATAGAAATCTCTTATCCACACTGGAGATTTTCAGGGGTGGGGAAGAGAACAGCCTACATACACCTCCAGCAGGCTTTGAGACAAAGAGAGAGAGAGAAAGATGCCCAAAAGGCTCAATGAATTCTGAGCTCAAACATTGTCTTCATAATGTGAAGGTAACTTCTCAAAAAGTTTTTTCAAGTTGCAGGCCTTCTCATCATGGGTATGGGTGCCATAAAGATTCTAGTCCTCCAGAGCTTGTTTCCTACTGCTTGACAGCAGTAGCCAAAGGAGTCCCAGACACCAGGCCTCAGGGACAGAAAGATCAACATTCAACACATCATTTTTTGCATTCATATATACAGGAGAAGCACAGAAATGGTCACTCATCACACAGGGCTACCAAACATTCCAGTTTTCCAGACTTGCCTGGTCATAAAAGAGAGAACTGATTTTTGCCTATGATTTCCTGGGGCACAGTAGCCCAGAAGCACCTAAGCCACGACTGAGTGTCTGTGTGGCCCAAGGTCCTGGTCAAACAGCCACTCTACCTGCACAGGCCAGCATGTCTGGGGAGGGTCACAGATCTAGTAAATGCACTGTCTTCAGTGAGTTTGAGATCTTCAGACATACAAGGACAAGACAAAATAATGATGGTACATAGGAAAGATACAAAGATGTTGAATAAAATAAGGTGCTATGGGCTTCTGACACTTCAATACAGATAGGCTCCTGAAGATTGATCTGATGGGATCAGTCAAGATCAGTGAACTGCTCAGAGCAGGTGGATCCCTTTTGACTGTGCTTGCCCAGGTTTCCTTCTTGAGAAAACCAGGCTGTGGGGAAGTAGGGGCTGGTATGCAACCAGACCCTGCTCCAAGCTTGGCCACTGTGAGTTTCTGGACATGCCAGTTTTATGCTTCAGACAAACAGTGAAAGTGTGCACATGTTGACTTGGTCTCTTTTATGTACAACACTTGAAAAACTTTGTTGAATAAATGTGATAGGGAACAGAATTCGGTGTTCAGGCCAGTCTCAGAGAAAATCTGCAGTGTAATTGATACATATGCTAAATGCCTTTTTAATGTTTGACACTGATTCCTTTTAACTGGAAACTTTTCTAATTGTCTCTCTGTATTTTACAGCTGAGAGTTTATGCCCAGCGACAGCAAATACATACGGCAGAATATGCAGCAAATGTAACAAAAGATGTATTCGACTTCTTTGAACAGTACTTTAATTTGAGCTACGCTCTTCCAAAACTGGGTGATTATTAACATTTATATTTTTCATTTTGTTAATTCAGTGTCATGGTTATGTTGCTCCTACAGAACTCTGTGCTTTGGTGGTAAACAGCATGAAAGCATTCAGTTGCTACCTGCTGATACTATGTCAGGATGTTTTAAAATTGTACCAGTGTAGTTCAAGATGCTTCTAAATGTCATGATGGATGAGTTGGTCTCAGTCACTCTTTAGTTACCAGTTCTCACAGTTCAGTTTGCTGAACTGAAAAAATGGTCCTGGCATGTTTATTTTAAAGCGTCTTTTGGAAAATCAAGGCAAGCATTGGTGTCATCAGCAAAGGACCATCATGAGTTAAAACAGAGCCAGAAGTTTCAGAAAAATATGTACCACTTCCATGTGAACTTCTGGACAAAAGTCAGCAGTGAGATAAGTGAAGATGTAAACTGCCAGAGAGTATATAATATTATTTATTAACCTTAATGCAAAGTGGGTGTGTATCCATTTCTTAGAAAGATGAATGTGATCCAGCATATAATTTGTAGTTTCTACTGCTGAGCTAAATAAAGATCTGGGACTAAATAAGAGCAGGCATACTCTCAAATTTTGCCCATGGTTACAAAACAAGCAAAGAGAAGGTAGTGCATTTGGGCATCATTTAGCTTGAAATATCTGGACTCTGGATCTGATTCATGCAGTTTGACATGTTCAATAATCAAGCTGGGAATGCAGTCAGAGTTTTGGAAATTCTCCCTCCTAAGATCTTCAAAGAGGTAATTCAGTCAGGTTCGTGAATTTAAAAGGATGCAAAAATACTAGCTGCAAACAAGCCAAGACAATATAGGGGGGAAAAATCCCCAAAACTTGGAAAACAATTAATAATGCTGTGCAAACCTTTTGTTGGCTATTTGTACCTGTACCTATCAGGCTAACCTATATTACTTTAACAAAAGACTTATACCTCCTCTTTTCAAAACAGCACCTGAGTTTACTATAAATATGTTTGCATTTCAATGACAACTGAATTAGGGAAACCAGTACAAAATGTTCTTTCACACACTGGTCCCCAGTAATAATAGGTACTATATCTCACCTGTGCTTTATATTCAAACTTTCCCTGTCATGAAAGCCTGATAACTTTGCCATGGCAGCATATGGATAAAGGCCTGTCTGTGTGACAGGATGGACTGGTATCTTCAGGTCAGCAGTGTCACAGGATAGATACTTTTGTAGATTCTATACTGTTTTTCCCAGAATGTCCAGAATGTTGGATCACTAACCTTGACTTGTCATGTTGTTCCCTCATTATTAGAAGTTATCCAGGTCAGACCTGATGAATCAGATATGTTTCTGCATAATGGTTTATTTAAGTATTGTATTTCACATTGATTTATGGCTTCTGGCATTCTCCTTGTATTCTCATTTTGACTGTCACTGAAGCCCCTGCCAAACTATCAGCTTTGATTATGCAATCAAGTTGTTTAATTTAAAATAAGTAATTCCTACCTTCTGTTGGAGTGGGGTGAGGGGCTTTCATTCTATTCAGTTTTAAATCCATCTGTACTTTTTCACTAACCCACATAGAAAGCCTGTGGTCATTATTTGCAGAAGAAAATGCTAGTTCAATTGAGTCTGCAATTCTCATTTAAACCTGTATTGATTACTGACCATAAATGAGTGACCCCACAAATTGCCAGGCATAGAAGCAGATGTTGTTCACTGCATGGGGGATTTACTTCAGTTAACACATCAATAAATATTTTTATTACAACAGCGTGACAAACAATGTCATGCCTCATTATTCTACAAATAGTTTCAGGAGGTTTACTGCCTACAGCACATCCCCAGACAATAGTATTAATTTCTGGAGCCAAAATTAAGTAATGTATGATATGCACATTCCCAGGAGATGGCATAGCATCACCTCCCAGGGCAGATCCTCAGCAAGTGCAACTGATCCTACCTCTGTTAATCTCAGCAGAGCCGGGCACTTGCTATCAGCTGCTTTAGGACAGTTCTCCTCTTGAACACGGATCACAGCATAGCCCACAGTCCATAGTAGTAAGTCAGAATCACAAATAGTAAGCAAAACAGGCTGTAAATACACAGAGAAAGGACAAGCTGATTGATTTAAAGGATACAATGGTAATTGTGGTCTCTTTCTTTTAATGCAGATAAAATAGCTATTCCAGATTTTGGGACAGGTGCTATGGAGAACTGGGGGCTGATCACATACCGAGAAACAAACCTGCTGTATGATCCTGAGGAATCAGCCACATCCAACAAACAGAGAGTAGCTGCTGTGATAGCCCATGAACTCGTTCATCAGGTATATTTTAGGATATGAGTCACTTTTACAATGTTTCAAATATATAGTCACAACATTTTAATCTTGAAAATACTATCATAAACTTCTCCATGTGCTCAAAATCTGATAGCAAAATATCATGTTAAAACAGACCCCTGTTAGAGCTTCAAAATACCATGACTACTGCCTTGGAATTTTTCTCAGGAAGTTAGATATTTGGGCCCAGACTGTCAACCAGTTTATTAAAATCTGTCTAAAATGTCTTAGAGAAACTAATTTGTGTGTGCAGATGTCTCTTTTGGGCAGGCAAACAGAGGCAGCTATACACTGTGGAGGCTGTCTGAAATCATATCCTTAAAAGCAGAAATCATCAAATCAAGAGGAAGAAACTAAAAATATTTTCAGTGGCACATGAGTCATTAGCAAGCTCCCAAGTAATATGTAATTTTATAATAAAAGTGATGTTTTAACACAAGGCAAGGCCTTCATTCCTATTCAAACCCCAGAATTACGGTAATTTTCATCTGGCAGCAGGAAAATTTAGTAAGCAAATTAATGTTCCATATGCAGATGTGAGATACTGAAATGTAATTAATCTAAACATACATCTTTATGTTTATAATTGTAGTGGTTTGGAAATACTGTAACCATGGACTGGTGGGATGACTTGTGGTTAAATGAAGGATTTGCCAGTTATTTTGAGTTCCTTGGAGTAAATGCAACAGAACCAGATTGGCAAATGGTAATTATTTCTGCCTTGTGGAGGGTTGGCGGGGCTGGGAGGAACATTTCAGAAAGGAGCAAAATTTAGACAAGGATGATGAAGACTTAAAGTATATTTATGGAAAACTAAGACAGTATAGTGCTACATAAAGAAAAAGTTGGGTTAAGTTTTTTACCTACCTATGTTATGGTCTGAAACTAGTCAAAGCAAACTTTATGAAGTTTTAGTCTGCTTTTTAAACTTTACTTCTCTTTTAACAAGGGAGTCAAGTGTTTGGTTGTTAAGGCAAGTAAGACCTAGATGGGTTCTGGACAGAGCCTTAACAGTTTTGCAGGGTTGCTTAAAGATCTAACTCTGAAATATAGAGACTTTCCTGTATTTATTCAGTTGGGCTGTACTCTCTTCATGGGACTTAGGATCGTTATCTGATCTGGTAAGGGTTGGGAACCTGGGCCTGTCTCCACAGCCTGGGCTATTATCAAGGAAAATACTGGATTCCCATTCAGCTTCTGCCAGCATTGTAAGTGTCATTTCAAATGCTCCAACTCAGACAATCTCTATTCTGTACAGTGCAAAAATAGGTAGTGACAGTGGATAGCTGAAGTGCTAACTGTGCCAACTGAGACACTTTCAGAGTGTTGCGAAGTTAGCCTTAAATATTCTCTGTGAATAAAGGGAGTTTTCTTGTTCCTTCTATCCTCCCCTCCCCAGCAGATGTGGTGGCACATAGCATGCATATTTACCCCAGCTGGCCAGATGTAATGAGGTTCTGTGTGCGAAGACATACACAACATATGCCAGTGGAAGGAAGCAGAGTAGGTTTGCATGGGCTGAAATCTACTATCTCCTGAGCCTAGTGGCTTTAGAAGCAGGCAATGCCTACTTGCTGCCTCTCTTTCTGCGGAGAGGCTAAGAACAAAATAATTCCCTGGATCACTTTTACACTTAAAAGTAGAAGATCTGTGGTCCTACCTATGTAAGAAAAATTCTAATTACTCTGTTTAAAAGTTAAAAGACCTTTTTTAATCTAGATTCTATGTTCATCTAAGACATTTCAATCCTAGTGAGTATTAGAAGAGGAAAACTAAATTGAATTTTAGTCTTTTTTGGTCAATATTGATTAGGAAATAAGGGGGTTTTGATTGCTGGCCACTTAATCTTTTTTAAAAAATTCAAATAAATTTAAAAAGCATTATAAGCCTTGGGATAGGGAACCCTGACTCCTTCTTCCTTCCCTCCCTTCCTACTCAGCTCCTCTTTTGCAAGAGGAGACCATAATGTTTTGGAAATATTGTCACACTTCTGAAATTCCTAACACAGGCCACTCTTTTTGCCTAGTGGCGGCAAGGGAGAAAGGGATGGATGTGTCTGCATTATGACACACATAGAAAAAGAGGATCTGCAAAAGGCAATTTATCTTAGTTAAGGAGAAATTGTATCCCTCCCCTGTCAGATATAAAGCAAGAGTTTGCAAGTCCTTCTTTAGAGGGCGTGAAATTTCATTGTTTCAAATTGCCTAGAGAAGCTGAAGTCCAAACTGCTTATTTGAGAAGCAAGTATATACTCCTGCCTTTGTTTCTATTCTAATGTCTTCTCTTTCTCAGCCTGAACAGGTTTTAATTGAGGATGTGCTTCCTGTACTGAAGGATGACTCTTTGCTGTCTTCCCATCCAATTGTAGCCGATGTATCATCTCCAGCTGAAATCACCTCTGTGTTTGATGGGATATCCTACAGTAAGGTAGGAAATCCTCCTGTTGTGACTTTGGATGCAAAGGAAGTGGCAGCTTTGGAGAGGAAGTAAAAGTCAGGGATGCTCATAATCAGGACTCCTAATTTCACTTGATCTGTGCCTGTGCAGATCTTTGTTCTGGGACATTCCCAACTGCTGTCAGTGTCAATGCAGTTAAAGCAGCTGTGAGAGGAGCAGTGCAGCCAGTATCATCAGCCACTGAACACCATGCAGGCCTGCTCACAGCATGCAGTGATGCAGGCAAGCACAATGTCACCAGCCTCTGCCACTAGAGTGTTGGGTTTAAAATTAAACTAAACCAGGTACTAAGCACATCCCTATCCCATCACCTTGTGCTGATTCAACCCAGTTATGTCAAGTCTCAGAATATAACAGAAGGGCAGAGGAGGCAAGGGCAGATGTCCAGGTATCCATTCTGTCACTTCTCCATCACACTTGCAGGTCAGTATAACTTCTGTTTTGAGGAAGCAAGGTGGGGAACCAAGCAGTGAAAACAGGAAAGTGACTTTTTATCTCAAGTTGCTCACAGTAACCCAGCCACCCAAAAAACCTTAGCAAAAATAGGTTACATCCAGCTCTACTGGAATTGGCCTCAATTAGGAGATAAGTTACCTCCACATTTCACTGGAAGTTGTGGAATTCAGCAGTGCATTGGAGTTTGTAGCCCAGGAGGTGGTAGCAGACACTCCATTATTATTTGACAAGATTTTTGCTCATCCCATCCCAGTCAGTGGCAGTGACGACCTGTGCCTGTAAAGACTTCCTAAAGAGCTAGCTGGAAGAATACCTTGAGTCATCCAACCACTGTGACCAGGGCACACAGAGGCCTTTGGGAGCCCGTGGCCTCTGGTAGTACTTGCCAGGTGGGGTGGCAGCCTGGAGCTCAGCACTTCTGGGAAAGTACTGTGAGGTCCAGAGCATGAGGGACATCAGGAGGCATGCTGAGGATCATCACTTTGAAGACCCAGCCAAGTGGGCTGAGGCCAGCTCATCTCCCTCCATACTGGATGTAGCCAAAGCCACTTTGTCCTTAGACAAGCCTTAGACATGGAACAAAGCAGGTGTCCCCCCATATCTAACCAGGGAGTCTCTTGACTCAAGGGCCCCAACACCACTGTTGTTTTTTGCAGTGCATCAAGAGACAAGCACAAAGAAGCACAGGAGAAAACACCCCTGTCATTCTTCTCCTCAACCAGCCATCTCTTATGCTGCTTCTGAATCTGATACACCATATTTTTATTGGAAGCTTCTAGTATGACTCTGCCAGTGTCCCCTATCTGATGCCATAACAGGCTTCCACAGAACACACACAATCTACCATTATTAAATACTGCTTGTTGCTTTCCCTCCAAGCTCCCATTATCAGTTAAACATAAAATATATATTACAATGACTTTAGCTTTAGCTGGGCTGCAGTCTGTAACTGTAAATACTACTTTTATTAGCTAGACTTAATCCATCCATTTCCATCAGTTTTCTGTTTTCAATTGTTAAATCCTCTGTCCAACAATACAACCAGTATTCATTGCATCATAAATGCCTCACAGTCAAACCATAAACCATGTAAAAACCAGCATTGTGTAACACTGTTTTTAAATCAAACTAACAAAAGTCATGAAACATACAGAGCTAAATCAAATACTCTGGATCAAAATGTATTTTAGTGGTGAACTAAGCAACAGACATACTTTTGCAGGGTCTGTAAAAACAATGGGGAAAAAAACCTCCTAGCTTTTACTCATCTCTTTGTGTCTAGATAATTGCTACATGAACTCATTTTTTTTAAACAAAAACACTTGAGGACTTGTGCATTGTTTGGGAACAGTTTGCTTGGGATATAATTTGGCTTGGGTTATAATTTGGCTTGAAAGAGAAAGTCTTTGCGTAGATTTAGCTCAAATTACTGTTGGTATTTATATATAAATGCGTGACAAAATTAGCTTGTTTCTTTTTGGCTTCATTTTGGCTTCTCTTTTGCATTTTTCTTTTAAAAACAATCTTCTCATGATAATATTCATCACTAAACAAATAAAGTATAATTTGGAATGCTCTCTTAGTCTTACCAGAACAACCAGAGATTTTATCCAATCCTAAGACCCTAATGAATTGCCTAAGGGTCTATGGAGTCATTGCAGTGTGTTCTGTACAAAATCCTCTGACTGCTGTGTGATTGGTAGGGCACTATATGCCTAGGAAAGCTCTACTAGAGTAGAGCTGGTAAGTAAACAATTAATGTACATGATTGTTTTAATCTGCTTTTAAAAACTATTTGCATCTCATCTCTTTCCCAGTTTAATCCTCACTCTTATTTTGAGAGGTTTTATAAAAGTAACAGTGATGCTTTTTTGTCTTAAATAAGTTCTGTTAGAAATTTGCTCTTGAACTCCCACATTTTAGGAACTTCCCAGCTACACAAGTTTAGGATTCATCTTCCACATTTCTGCTACAAACAAATCTTATCATGTCCTTGGCAATTACTATGAAATTATGTGGGTGTTGATAAAAGACTCCCCCCTATACCATCAGAGAATGTCAGCTAGTCAAATTAAGGTCACTTTCCTGAGCCTCCCCAAATAGTTTTAGGAAAGGAAAGTTATTAAAATACTGCCGTTCCTTTAATCAGTGATTTTTGTTAAGATGATTTTTTCTCAAACACACTCAATCATGGGGTACAGAGGAATGACAAGAGGGGGAAAGAGACTGAAAAATAATACTAGAAGGTGCAAGTGACTAACTGTACATTACAATTTAAAGAAAAGAAGTCTCCTCTGTTACCAAATACATGTAAAAGTGTGTATTTCTACTTTGGTTTTTAATATAAGTGGGAGGGGATGGTTTATGAGAGGTGAGGAATGGCTGAGAGACAAAGCTGAGGAACTGAGGCTCCCTAGTGCATACTCGTGGCCTTATGATCACCACTGATCATTAAGCAGCCTTATGATTACCACTAATGGATATTTGTTCTAAATGTACTGAATTGGTTTTGAACATACTCCATGGCAAACACTTTTCTGATACAGATTTCTGTATCAGAAAACAGTTGTCTGCTGACCACCTTGACTCTCCAACAATAGCCTTTAAAGCATTTTGAGGCATATCTGTTCAAATAGTCCCTCTGCCATGACTAATCTAGTCGTTATTCTCAGACACATAAACAGAGGAAACAGGATTTACTGAGAATTCAGATAATATTCTTGTTTTCATGGGCCAACTGGATTTTTAAACCATTCATAGCATTAGGCTCTCCACTGCCCTTGATTTAGCTCAGAAAATGAAAACATGCTAATCCTAAAATTGTATTTCACATCTGAGATTGAGTTTGCACTCCTTTTTTTTTTCTTCATTTTGTGTACACTCTGTTCTTTGTTCCACATGGCTTCTCTACTTCTCTTTCCTGTCTTCCTTTTGTCTCTTTTTTATTTCCTAATTATTTTTTCTGTGATGCCCAAGTTAGTAGCTTCTCTGGTCCCAATTCTACCCTGCTTCAGAAGCCAGAGCTCTTACACTAGTCCTCAGCAAATCTCATTCCTTAACTTGAGATGGCATACCCAACCTGTAAAACCCCAGACTTGCAGCATTTTTAGAGTTTCCTTCCTGTTGTGTGTTCATCTGAAGTCACTGCCTCTCTCAGGCTGTTTCCCTGACAAGGGCAGTCCCCAGCTGCCCTCACCCTGTGCTGGTCAACATGAAACACACACAAACTGGTAGAGTGTCAGGACAGCAACCTGCAACAGCAGGGCTCAGAAGCTGAGCATAGGAACAAGTGTCTGATTACAAATAAAGACTGATTCTCACATCCAGATTTACACTCCACCAGGTAGGCATGCCGTCCCACAAAGGAAGTAGAAAAACCTCTTCCTTAGTCTGATGGATGATTTCTATTTTTGCCTTATAAAACACTCGTTCCAATGTTGCCTTTTAGATGAATGCAAATCAGTGTTAGAGCAGTGTGGATTGACCTTCTCCCCTTTCCTTTTGTCCTCAGGGTGCATCAATCCTCAGAATGATTCAAGACTGGATTACACCAGAGCTCTTCCAGAAAGGCTGTCAGGTAAGGATGACACCAAAACCCACCAGACATACAGCCCATCTTCACATGACAGTAGCAAAGCCATTATTCAAAAAGTGAATATCAGAGATCCTGGTATTGGCAGCAAAAGTACTTAGTGCATTTCAGTACTTAGTGGACAACATGGAGGGGAAGAAGTTCCATGCTCCCACAGAAGCAGAAATGTGAACTGCATAAAGATTTGACAGCTTTTAATGGAAAAACCTTCTCTACCCCACTGTTATCCTGTTGTTAACTGGGATCCCCTCATTCCACTGTAATTGTGTCTGCAGCTTCCTATGGCCAGGATCCCCCAACCCACACAAGCCTGCTATGTAGGGGCACTCTCAGAGGAAGGTAAAAGCTCATCTGTGCCCTGATGCAGGGACACGCAGCCCTAGAAAGTCAAGGTAATAGGGAGAAAAAAAAGGGTATATTGCACAGTTGATAGTCTTTCTTATGGAGGAAATACTATTGTGGTGCTAAAAAATGACAAAATGGGAAAAAGGAGCTGTCCCAGAAGGAGAATGTTGTCTGTCCCTTATTCTGAACAGACATTGGTGAGAATATTACCAGTTACTCTGCAGGTTTACCACATTTGTTCTTACTTCTCTCTCTCATGAAGAAAACATTTATGGGCTGCTACAAGAGAATTGTATTTTCCTATATTTCCCCTTTCATATATTCAATCAGAAGAGTTACCCAAGATGGGAAAATACAGCCTAACCCTTCCCTTCTGCTCAGAGCCTTCAGGAGCACTAACATAGGCAGCTGTGGCCAACAGCGAAACAAACAGCACCATCTACTGACTGTACACCCCCAGGAACAGGTGACAGGGTAGGAAAACACCCGCTAAGCAGCCAGGGAAGACACAGGATGGGAATAAGGTTTAGGCGTTGCAAACTCTTTGCTGAACACCATTACTCCTTGTAACGATCATTTTGATCAAAACTTAGAGGTGACTAGATTCCTGCTTCCACTCTGAGTCCACAGGTAGCGAAATTTCATGAAACATCTTCCTCCTGCTAAACAGCCTCTTACCAGAAATTTGCAACAGAGTAGAGTGGTGTCCATTTAAACAAAACACAAAGAACTCTTCAAGTACAAATTTCTTTCTTACAAACAAGTTACTCTGGAAAATGCTGACTTTTGGTGTTATGGAGTGCATTGGAGAGCAAAGGAATTTCATCAGCTGAATACGGATTCATTTAATCTTCCACTCATATTATACTACCACCCATGTGTGTGGATACTCTGTGCAACTGAGAGGTACTCTCTGTACCCCTGTGCAACTGAGTATGTGTATTGTTTTCATAGGCAAAGAAGAAACACTGGTAGTATTTTCACAGTCTTACCTCTCTCTCCAGGCGTATTTGAAGAAACACTATTTCCAGAATGCCAAGACACAACAATTTTGGGAAGCTCTAGAAGAGGTATGTTTTGCATCCACCCAAACCATTGCTAATAAATGTTTCATATCTCACCCCCTGATTTCAGTTTCTCAAGCTTTTAATATTCTGTAGCTCTTCTGTCAATGAGAGATCACAAGCTAGGCAGCCTCCCAGTATATTTCCCTTTTTTTTTTTTTTTCCTAAGGCTGTGGGAGTGGAATAAGGAACAAGAAAGGAGGGTTTGCTAATATGTTTGGTACCTGCTACTGAAACATTCTCCCTGCAACCAAACTCATTTATTTCATGTGTGAAAACACCTCTCATCCACCACACACATGCACCCCATACTGTCTCTTTTCTCTATCCAGACTCAGGTGTTTGAAAGCTCTCAGTAGTATCAATTCCCAAGTAATTTTGGTGCTTACCTCCTCACTCTAGCTTCTGAGTCATCATTTGTGCCACCATTTTCTGATCTTTCCTGTTCCTTGAAGCTGGGTTATTTTTTCCATCTATCTCATGAACCCCCATTACACTTGCATACTGACAGGTTCTTTCCCAATATAATTTCCTTTTCTTCCAACCCTGTGGACATGCACACAGCCTAAATTGTACTTTTATGTCTCTTTTCCAGTTCCAGTCTTCTCCTTGGTCCCAGACTTCATCCTACTCAGCAGAACTTCCTACTTTCTCTCTCTAGTGCTTTGCATCTTCACAACATTTACCTCATCTGGACAAGGAAATACTAGAAGTGTTCCTAGCTCACTTCCCTCATAGGTGGCATCCTGAGGAGGTAGTGACAGCTTCTTCCAGCTCCAGTTCCTAGGACAGATGTTCAGGGTTCACAGAATGCATCAAATTTTACATTGGTACAGCTGCTAGTGGTTAATCCTGCTCTTCCTTCACACTCAAAACAGGACACACTGCAAGGAGGCTTCTGGCTTTAAAGTCCCCCCATGTCCTTTCTGTCGTGTTCAGTTTCTCTGTCGAAAAAAAAGAGAGATCTTAGAGCATGCAAGGGGCCTAAAAGATTCCTCAGTATTTCTTACCCATGTTACTGGCCAGTCTCCTGCCTACACATTTCTCATTTCTTCTGGGGGTGTTCAAGTTTCCAAATAATTTCTTTCTTCAATGACAGGCACCATAAAAGGATTTAATGGAGGATTTTTTGTTCTAAACATGCTCTTTCCTCTGACCCTTTCTGCTCTTCTTTTTCTTAATACCAGAGTTACTTTCTTTCTTCTGAGGACTGAATTTCCATTTTTACTGCAACCTTCTTCTGTCATTCATAGACAAGTAATAAACCTGTGAAGGAAGTCATGGACACATGGACTGGGCAGATGGGCTACCCTGTTTTGGAGATGGGAGATAATTCAGTACTCACACAGAAACGTTTTCTTTTGGATCCCAATGCAAATGCTTCTTATCCTCCTTCTGATCTTGGGTAAGTTCCTACTGCAAATGTTGATTCAAACCAGGCAGAAACTAAGTAAAATGTACCTCATTAAACACATTTACAGAAACAATTTAAAAAAACGAAACCAAAATGAAAACCCACAAATTAAGAAAAAACCTAGAAAACAAAAAAGCCCCACAAATAAACAAACAAAAAACCAAAAACCTATATGGGTTTTCTCTTGGGAAACACAATACCTCTCTAAATTCCATCGTAGTAAGATCCATAAAAGAACTAGTAAAACCAGAACTGTATAAATCTAATATCTGTTAAGATATTTTGTTTAAGAGATACAAAACAATAAATTTTTCTTCCTGGAGGTAGAAGGAGATACTATAATATTATAGGAGATACTATAATACTTAACATTTTTATTTTCTGGAAGTTAGTGACCATTTCCTTAACCCAGGGTTATAAAGATGACATATATTTTCCCATAGCATTTTTCACCAAGGGGAAGTCTTCCTAGGATGAACTATAATATACTAATACGGAACAGCAGCTGACTGCTCAAAAGAGCTTAATAATTTTAGCAGCCCTATGCAGGTGGCTGACATTACGCTCACAGCATTTTCTGCTGTCCAATGTCCCTGATTGCCTGATCACAGTCTTGGTCAGGCTGTGCTCAAATTTCTCATCTTTGCCCTGGGCATGCCCTGGACTGAGGAATCTGCACCTACCCGATGAAGGTATACAAGGAGCTGAGGAGCAAGAGGTAAGGTTGCATATGGCTCCCAGTGTTTTATAATGAAGGAATTAGGATGGTCTTGGAGAAGAAGAATAGGCTGGAAAAGGCAAGAGGTTCTAATAACTGTATTGCA
>VWYI01018871.1:23346-78166 GCA_013399455.1 Anthoscopus minutus | reverse complement strand
AAAGCCTGCGAGTTTTAAGTTTACCATCCCTTTGCTTTTGGTATCTGTGAATCACACCCAGTACAGAAATTAATTCAAGCTGAGACTTCAGTTAAAACAGTACCTCATTGCAGCACTGCCTGTTTTCTAGGACTTTTTTTCTACAGACTTCATGTGTTCCGGTCTGTACTGATGTTACCCTTTCTTTAACCAGCCAAATCTGGAAAACCTAGTGATGAACCACTTATGAATTTACCTAATCTAGGGTTTGTACAAAGACATAGGCACTTTTGACATTTAAAAATGTGTTTTAAGCCTTAATTTGACAATAAATGCTTTGAACCACGAGTATTAACAATGCCATAAAGACAAAGCTAACAGATAAAATAACAGTGAGCCAGTAAGAAATGGGAGTATTTCTCTTAGAATAAAAAAACCCCCAACAGCCCAACAGAAAGAATCCACCCTCACATAATGTGTGGGAATGACAGACTAAAAAGACAAAGTTGACGTGCCTAAAGTACATGTTTAGGATCCTAGACTTGGCTTAACTCAAACAACTTTGACTGGATGGGGTCCCTCAACAGTATTAAAACTGCTCTAATTGCATTCTTCAAGCCAGCTGAAAGCTGACAGCTTCCGCTCTCCCGCTCGCTATCAGGGCACATCAAGGACTTCTGTTATAAGAGGAGCACCTGGTCCAAATTTATTTCAACGGCCCAGAGCAAAAAGGGAAGGTGCTTAATGTTCAGCTACAATGGTGACATTTTTACGATACGTCCAAAGTTCAGAAACAAACAAATGAAGGATTTGAAAGGCGCACGAACAGAGAGGGTGACAATAAAAATTCAACATTAATATATCAATTTTAAAACACATACCACCCATATACTTGAGGGCAAGGCCAAAAGTTCGAACAGGGGAAAGAAGAAAACTGCATTGCTAGCTTGGAAGAAAAAAAAATTAATTCTCTGTAACAGTTTGAAAGAAATGTTGACCTTTTACTGAAAATGACACATTTCATTCCATCCTATTTTAGATGACTACAAGTAGCACCAGTCATTCCATCCAAAAGTGGTGGCACATTTCAGCTTTAGCAGAATAACAAGCGATATAGCTGGAAAATCTCTCCACATTTCATGTTAAATTGTCTGGTTTGTGCCCCTCCCCTTGCCCCATAGTTAAAAATCAAATTAACTGGAGGAGCAAAAGGAGATGCACACAGGCTAATACTATAAAATCTTCAGATCAGCAGAGATGAGTGAATAATTATTGAGAAATTTATCATAGTGTTAAAGAGGCTTTAATAAATGTTTCTCAATTTATTTGAAAAATACCATCGCTATTTTTAATCGAACCTTTATGAACATGACACTCTTGTTCAACTCAAAATTAGGCCAGCTTTATTTCTGCAGCTACAACTAGGCTAAAATTAGTCATTATGTGAATTTAAAGAAGATTCCTCATGCACAGAATGACTGAAGATTAGACAACTTTAGAAATAGAAACGCTGAAATTGCTCCACAGTACTCAATGCATACCCACACAGTAAAGCAAAAATAACAGAAAATCTCACATCTATGCAATGACATAGGAAGCATCAATTAACTCTTTATAAATAATAACACTTAGGAACAATTTTAAATGTGTGTTACAGAAACAGGAAACAGATTATTCCACATTAAGCATTTCTGTAGCATATATAATAAAGACCCTAGCTCTATGCTTTGAAAATGTCTATTTAGGTATAAGAATATACTGAAAGAGGAAAGGTAAATTCTTAAATCAGTAAATTCTGCTTTTGTTTTGCAGCAGAAAGCATATATTCCCTCCTTACTTTCTAGTCAGTATGTATGGCCAGATTTGCTGCCACATATGAAGTTATTAGCATGCCCACATGTGGTATTTTTCTTTACTAAATAGACAAAAGTGTAATTTAGTCACTGACTGAGCGATTCTGCAGGAAAATGTAAACTACTAAAAAAAGTGTCTTTCAAGAAAGATTGAAATAGTTAACTACACAGACAAAGCCACACAATCTTTAAAAATTAATTTCAAGTAACTTATGGAATGGTTATTGTTTCTTGCAATTTTACGCTCAAGCTCTGCCTTCTCATGCAATTTCCCCTATATTCTGCATGGCAAATTAGAGAACAATACCCAAGCACAGACTTTCTTGATGGTGTCTGCTGATACCAATCATTAGTATTGACTAATTGTGACTACTGTGCTTGATCAGGAGCATACCTCTCAGAAATATTCCCCTACTCCTGCTTCCTATTAACTGGGACAAGCTTCCTTAAGGTCTTTCTCAAGAATGGCCCAATTTTAAGAAATACCACATTTCCTTTTTTTACTTACTGAACACTTATATTAACTTTTTCAGATAGCAATTTTTAATGCACTAACAGCTATTTTCTTTTCACTAAGCAAGTAATGTTTGTTATTAAAAAGCTGTCTGTAACAAGATTTAGTAATCTTTAAAAACTCAAATCCCACCCCCATTCTTCCCAAAATCTGCTAGTAAAATAAATGTTTCTTAAAAAGAAAACAAAAGGGAAAAAAGAAGAGGAAAGACATACATAGTGGAAGAAAGAGTTAATAAAATCTGCAGTGTGCCTCAAAATGAGCTATAAAAGTTCCATAATGAACCTTCTAGTCCTGAACTATCTCTCAGGCGCATTCACTTATATTTCTTTATGCTGCCATCTCTCACTGCAAGTATAACAAGAGAGTTAAAATGTAATTTTACATGTAGGTATATCACCTCAAATTAGCAACATAAAATTACTGACATTTATTCTAAAGAAAGCCCTACTGTCTAGAGGTAAAATGCTGAACTAGCATCTGTCAGTACTGCTAATTGAGGTAAGGTTGGGAACTATAAAGTACTATTAAAGGAGTAAAATAATACCAAATGGAAACGTTGAAAAGTTACACTACCCTTCTGACACTCTAAATTATTATCCCGATTAAAGCAACCAGTATGTCTGACTCCTAAAAGTGCCATGGACAGTAATGTGCTTCGGAATTGCAAGGAACATTTTTATGGGCCACAGTACCTGAAAAAAACCCACATTAACAAATTCTTGAAATATAATACCTATATGTTTGATGTATTTTTAATGAAGTATTCCATCTCCTGTATTTTTAAAAAGCATCTGTCTTTTTTAGAAAGTGCCACATTTTCATACCTCCAGCTTTAGCAGCTCCACCCTGTCCTCTCCAGGCTAAGCTTTGCGCAGATCTTTGGACTACAAAATGCTTGCAAGGCTCTTGCCATCATCTTATAAATTATAAAACCCAACAATGGACCAAAAGGTAAAACAGTTAAATCTAGAGAAGTATTAATAAAACTTATCCAACTTTATCTTTTTTTTTCTTGTTTGGCATATCTTCTCCTTAGACACCATGGCGTAGAGTTCTGTGTATTTATTTAGGAACACACAGCAAATTTTACTACAGCATCTATAGTCTTTAAGTAAATTCTGCTTATCAAACAAGCATTACTGCTTTCTCTTTCAGGAGGAATAGCCAGGGAAAATAATCCAATTTGTTGCTAGGCACAGCCTGTAGAAATTTCAGAGACTTACAAAACAGTAGTAGCCATGGTACAAAATGAAGGCAATATTCAAAGATAAGAAGGACTATTATTCATTTACTTCTGTGTGAATGAGAGTGATAGGCAAATTTATTAGCTGATCCTTGCTCTTTGAGAAAAATGCTGAAATCTGATGTTAAGACAGTCACAACAGTATGTCTACTCTGCATGAAAAATATTAAGCTATATTCGGTTAAATGCAATCATTTATGGTCACATCCTAAGGGATTTACTTTCCTACAGACTGCCTGCATGAGGAACAAAATACAGTATATATTTCTGACATGCTAAAAACTTCCGTAACAGGACTAGTTATCAAAGGAAAGTTCATGCCTGCCCTTCCACCTCAGAAAAACTGAAAAAATTCAACTGGTTTAACATTTGGACATGCTAAAATGAAGCCAAATAAAGCACGCTTTACCCTGAAAATAATTTTCAGGCTGAGCTGTATTAAACTTATGTAGGTAATGCATAGAGTCCTTAACCTCACAACGTTCAACAATGGGAAGTACCAAGCCCTGCACCTGGGGAAGAACACCCCTAGGTACCAATAATGTGCTGGGGGTCACGCTGCTGGAAAGCACCTTGGCATATGAGGACCTGGGGATGCTGGTGGACACCAAGTTGAACATGAGCCAAAGCCCCGTGGCAAAGAAGGCCAATGGTGTCCTGGGCTGCATTAGACTTGACAGAAGTGTTGAGTAGAGGTCCTTTTCCTTCACTCAGCACTGGTGAGGACACAGCTGGAGTGCTGTGTCTGGTTCTGGGCTGCCCAGTACAAGTGAGACATGGACATAGACGGGAGAGTCCTAAAAAAGGTCCACCAAGATGACAAAGAAACTGAAACACCTATGAGGAAATGCTCAGAGCTGGGACTACTCAGCCTGGAGAAATGTCTACAGGGAGGATGCAGAGAGGACATAGCCAGGCTCTTTTCAGTGGTGCCCACTGACAGGAGAGGTAAAAAAATTAAGGATACTCTGTCTGAACAGCTGGAAACACTTTGTCATTGTGAGAGCTGACTGAGCACTGGCACAGGCTGCCAAGAGAGGGTTGTGGAGTCTCCTTCTTCGCAGATATTCAGAAGCTATCTGGACAAGGTCCTGGGCAGCCTGCTCTAAGTGACCATCTTTTAGCACAGTTGAATCAGATGACCAACCTGCAGAGGTCCCATCTAACCTCAACCCCTCTATAGCTCTGTAAAAGAAGCTCCATAATTTCTATGTGCATTTTACAGTCACCAAGGAAGTATTTTTTGTATTCTAAACAATCTGAAAGTCAGTTTTTGTGCGGGAGACTGTATGCATGCACACAGGCATGTATAAATACACACAGGTATTTCCTACTACTTTGAAAGGACAGAGAATTAATGTTTTTACTGCCCCAAGAATTCCAAATCCCAAGACCTTTCAAGAAAATACCTAACTTGAAAAGTCATGGTGAATCTACTACACATGGACAGTTTTTAAGAGGGGAAAAGGACACAGTTCTTCTTGAGTTAAGAATGTCAGAATAGTCCATCAAGCTAATTAAGGCATTACCTGCTGTAAAAAAGTCCCTGGCTTCAACAAAATAATAAAGAAAATCCTCAAAAGCCACCAAAGTTCTCCCCGGCATTTTGTCAGCATTCAAGTGACATCCACAGATTTAACTGAAATGCACCAGTTAACTGGGGCATTAAAGCAGCCTCTGCAGAGCTGGACAGTTTGTAAAGTTCATTAGCACCCAGATTACTTTCCTACAGACTCTTTGAGCCCTGAAAGATCATTAGATTCTGACATGCTGCTCTTATATATCTAAATGACCTTTTGGATATGCTTTTCAGGTTCTCACTGTTAACACTGCATGCCAAATGTCACCAAAATTCTTTTGAAGATAAGTGTCACCAGAAGACATTTTGACAGGCCATTCTGTTGCTAGATACAGCAACAGAATTATGTTACACTGAGGGTGAGGGACTGAAAGGGAGAAAAAGCATCTATCTCTAACCAAATATACCATTATTTCAGAGGTAGCCAGAAAAAAGCTTATGGAGGAAGGAGAGGCCACTAGTCCAAATGGCTCAAGGCTCCTGGAATCCTCAGTCACAGCAGATGTTTTAAAGAGATTAAGGTAGCTGGAGAAGAGAGGCAGCATGGGCTGCTCTACAGGGTAGCTCCCCAGTTTAAGCACCACCTGGGTTCCACAGCAGGCTCCGCTTTTCTCAGTGACCAGTTTCAACAAAATGCACACTGACAACCTGTTTCCCCAAACCTCCCACACATTTTATGGCATAAAATGACTGAATAATCGCATCTCTTCCGAGAAGCAGGCTCAGCTTACATCTGATCACGTGGGCAAAAATGGGGCCACCCACCAACCACATCATGCACCAAGGTAGCTCACACTGCCAGAGTGAATATACGGCTCCTTCCTGCAAGCCCACTGTACCTCTAGGTGCAAAGCAAGCATGTAAACTAATGCTTTAAGAAAGTAAGGGAAGAGAGGAGGGAGGGAGAGGGGACACATTTTTATAGGAGAAGCGGAAAAAATGCATTGTTTCATCTGCACCAGATGTGAGTGTCCTTCTTTTGACTTGCCAGTCTTTCCCTTCCAAAGAACTCCACGGCAGTTTGATCCAGCTCAAACAAACATCAGAACAAGTCTGTCACATTATCTGAGTCAATCAGTACAAGTGAAAAACCATTAGAAAGTGCATGAATGAGCAAACAAAGCATCAAAAGACAGGAGTTCATGCACCTTCAACTTTATAGGGACAGTCAAGAACAATTTTCAATAAAAGGAATTCCTAGTAACTTCTAGAAAACCGAAAAATTTCTATGAATTACTAAGCAACTGAAAGAGGACAAGGCCTTGGGTCAGATACACCTTCTAATGCACATCTCCTACCCCTCCAAAACTGTCTTTTTGCATTATCTGACAGCATCATGTCAGCATTTTCTTTTTGTCAGGGTATCTGGTGCACCATGAGCACTCAGGACTGATGACTTGGGCTTTTGGGTTTTCTCTTCTGCATTGGTGTGTTGCTTTTGTTCAAAGTTACTAAAATCCTTCCACAAGGTGATGAAGACACAACAATCCCTCCAATTGGGACTTAAGGACACCTTTTTCTAAACTTCAGGCTCAAAGTAAAAACAAAGTGGAAGGAAGAGGGTGAGCAAATGGGACTCCTGTATGCAAATGGACCCAAACATATAAAAAGAGTGAGATCTCGGGACTGGCCCCCTCTCCCTTTTGCCTCCATTTTAGGAGCCATCCAGACATAGCCTGTCTGGGGGTGGCCTTTGAAGGCCTCAGTAAATATCCTTTATTCTCAACTCCGTCTAGCCTCTGTTCCAGCTCTTCCAAGCATCAGGACCATGCACTTACACAGCAGAAGTGGAAAAAGTTTTCCCATCCGTAGAAGCAGGGCTGCACCTTCCAGCGTTTTCCAGTGACATCTGTAATGTTCATCTGACTGCCACCAGCATTACAGGAAGCTCACTCCACTGAAACAGTGTTAGAAAACCATGGAATTCCAGAGACTTCTCAGAGCCACACAATTCACAATGTTAACTTGTTACCAGACAAAGAGCTTGTCAATGGAATTGTAACAAAAAGGTAAAGAACAATTGTGACCAACATGCTGATGAACAAGCCACCTAAAACCATCCTTTTTTTTTTTTTTTAACACAAACATGCAAAACATAACATCACAGGATGAGCATGAAATTTCACATCACACACACTGAAAAAATGAACTAGGTAGCGGGGTGTTAGAGTAGTGCCTGTCTGCTATACATGCTACTCAAAAAAAAGCAGACCACCTGCAGCTTAGTCAGGAGGAGACTTTAAAAATACAGTTGATAAAAGGAACTGAGAGGGTGGTACAAAGTAACTAGCTTCTCCAAATAAATACACAGCTGTTGTAAACTACTTTGAGTTCCTGGGTAAGCAGAAGCAAATCCTCAGATAAAAAAAATGCCGCACTGACTTAGTTAATAGATATGTGGGAGCAAAGAAAGGCTGACATTTCTATAGCAACAGAATTAATGGTGCATGGAAGTATTTAATTCCAAATTTTCAATTAAAGTTTCTGGCTCTCATTGGGGTTTTCTTGGGGTTTGTTTTTGGGTTTTTTTTGGTTGGTTGGTTTAGGGTTTTTTTTGTTACAATGCAAACTAGGATATCTGTCAGGGTTTGGAAGTGCCTACATTGGGCAACTCAAGCAATAATATAAGTGTAAATCAGCAAACCAGCTTGACTTTATTCCATCTATAAGCTTTCCCCACCCAGAAAATTTTCCAGAAACATGAGCTGATCCTTGAAGTTCGTTAGACGCTCTTTCCCAGGCCTTTTTAAACAAAAGCAATAAAACATTGCAGGCAAAGCATTCTGATCTTAAGACACCATGTACAGTACTTATAGCAACCACCCTATGGAAGTCTTGTTATTGCTGCCTATTAAAAAGAGAAATCTGAAAACCAGAAAGTTAAAGCCTTGCTGCTGTGGAGTAAAAGAATGGTCTTTTTATGGTGTGCTACTGCTGCCTTAAGGGGTAAATCCTGTTTAGGCCAAACCCTAGAAACAAAAAAGCCCAGCATCACTGTTGTATTAAACAGATCCCTCTTTTTGTTGATTTTATGGCACACATACAGCAAAAACCTCCTTATCAGAACAAATGCTCAACTACTTACTTGGAGCCAATTAAAAATGATTGTAAGATGACTTTTAAATTAAGGCTTTCAAGATATTCAACCAGCCAAGTAAACTGTGAGAGCCGGATGCCCACCCTCAAAAGTTTAGTGCTAGCGTCCCACCACCCACTCCCTCTTGTTTCATAAATAAAGTTATTTAAGATTCCAGGTCCCTTCTTTGATATATGCAAGCTGCTTTTTGGGAGGATTGGTCTTTTAATTTGCAGATAGAGTGGGGCTAAGGGGAGGAAGAAGGGAGAGAGAGGAGAGAATTAAAGCTACAGAGCTTCAATTTGTGTTACAAATGGAAAAATTCTAGGCTCCTAAAAATCCCAGCCATTAAAAATTTTATGCCAAAAACCTAAAAGTGAACAAAAATGGCATGGTATTATCAGTAAACCAAGTGAAGGTATCCATGTGAGGTTAAGCTGCACCTTTAAATAAAAAGAAGCTTAGCTCAATTCTTTATTAAAAGCTGTAGTTTGTCGAAGCAGTGGGACTTTCAGTAATAGCAACAACCCTCATCTTAGGCTCATCTATATCTTTTTAAAGGTACTTAGAGAAAGAAATTAATTCCTCCTCAGCTATTTGTATCTATAATTCATGAAAATTATAGCTAGCCAGCCATCTTAATTTTATTGTAACCAGCAATGGGAAATAACTGGGGAAAGAAGCAAGGAAGTTTCCTTTCCCTTTTTCATCCATCTTTGAAAAGCAGTAACATGCATAGCAGGAAAAGATTAATGAAACTTAAGAACTAATTAAATGATAGTGAGCCAGTTTTACACCACTTGTTAATACAGCCCCATTGGAAGATACATCACATATTAAGGTCCAATCATTATCTGTCATATCACCAGGCTGGAATATGGAAACAGTTACTAGTGTTTTCAGTTGTCTTTGATATCCAAACACTAACTTTACAACAAAAGCAAGAAAAAAAAAATCAAACCTAAACATATTGTGTATTTTAAAAAAAACCAACCTAAAAACACTGAAAATTTTTAATATTGAATAAGGACTAAGAAGCATCATTTAAGAGCACTCAAACTATACTGTAATTTAAGAAAATCCACATCTTATAGTGCTGTTTACCACCAACAGCACAGAAACCTTTGTAGGACTGTTCTTCTACATTAGACAAAAGAACCACAAAATACTACCTGCTTGAGGTTTACTTCAGTAATCTCAAAATATTAAAACAGATTATGTTTTAAGATAGCATATCACAGGCTGTTTAAAACAAGCTTTAAGCAATTCATTTTTTAACAAAAGATCACATATGGATCACTTGACATTTTGCTCATAGAAGTCTGTATGTATTTACTGAAGTAAAGTTAGCCCAAATCCCTGTATTTAACTGAATATATTTTTAATGCTTTTCCCCTTGACCTTCATGCTCCATTGCAGCAATTGTATTTTATCTATAAACTGGTGTTTAGTGTTGGTTTATGTTACAGATAAAAACATCAAGGTATTAATACTACAAGCTTTTTTAAAGCAAGTTATTGGACACATATTATGGTTTAAGAGTATTTACGACAGAAGTATATTCATGTATGTATGTGCGTACATACAGACACCCACACAGAGCCTGACTTACACTAGGGAGTAAAAGGCATCAACCTTTCATCTCAAAAGTGAAGTCATTTCTCAGCTACAGAAATAGCATGCACACATGAAAAAAAATGTACAAGTCTGGGGCTTTTGCCTTTGTTCAACTGGTTTGGGTTTGGTTTTTTTTTTAGTATATCTGCATTTTCAATGACTAGCTTACAGTATAGAAACCTATGGTATAAATTTCATCCCAGAGTGAACTTTTATGATGGAGTTATAAACCCCTAAAGAAACAGAGTTTACAATGGAAGTGCTGACATAACTAACTATAGCAGCACTAGCAGTGCTTCTGTAATCAAGGCACATTATATTTATGAGGTAGGTAAAAGTCTGTAACCATCAATCACTGGAATCATATTGACAGATTCTAAGTTTGAGGTCTAACAGAATTAATGTATTCAGTTTCTCACACGATTGATATGAAGAGGAGAATTTGCAGGCACTTTTATGGGCTTAGGCTTTGACATCTTTACAGAAATCAGTGAGGGGCTGTCTTGCTGAAAAGTTTCATTAAACTGTGGCCTCAGAATTTCTAGGTTTTGCACCAACCTTTCACAAAATGCTGGACAAGCAGACTGTCCAGAAACCAAACGTGATCTTATTCACATAAGCATGCTTCATGAGCTGGTCATTGCAAACATTGATTCTATGTATATGCATCAGACATTTAAAGTTATACCTAAGAATGATTAATCACCCAAAGAATATCCAACTCCTAAATTATAACTCAACATCCCTATATAAAACAATCTAAAATGTCAGCACCTCTGTCTTTATGATATCACACCGTTCCAATAATTCTGTTTTACAAGTAAATTCCTATTATACATTAATAAGTGCTGTTGGTGGCTAAACTTCATGCCTTTGAGTAATGACCAGGTTGAAGGCAATTAGGCCGGCCAGGTGCAGCTGGGTTAGGTACTAATAAAAAGTTTTTAAATTTTACTATTTCCGTTTGGATTTTGGGGATGCATTCCAATCTGCCCAAATTAGGGAGGAAATTGTTTCCATGTTTTCAGCTGTTCCATGGTCTTACTATTACTGACCGATAACCTGCATAGACTTTTTTTTTTACTTGCACACATACACACTCGCAGGGCCAACGTCTGTTTTTCAACTTGTCAGAGCAGCACAATAAGAAAACTATGAAACTATTATGTAAGTTTGCAGGAGGAGTTTCCAATTCAGTCAAAAGGGTTGCTGGGCTTGAGTGAAAGTTGTCTGAAACCAGAAAATCTGAGCTGGTTTTCAATGTCTTTATATATAAACACAGGATAAGAATTAAAATTCAGCCATGTTATTCGCCATTCTTCCTAAAGTCTAGACTATTGTATGTTTTCCATAACAAGTTAATTTTTTTAAATTACCTGACAATTTTTGTTTGGCTTTTTTAAAATCAAGCTGGCTTAACACCATTTGTACTGATTCTAAAGCTTTATTGAGTTGTTCTACAGTTTTATTAAGATGTATGTAGAAAAATGGTGCTAACGCCCGTGGTTTTAGTCAGAGGAGGAAGACTTCTGATGTGACATCACTGCAGGCAGCATGCAAGAGCCTTCTGTGTGTTTACACACACACACTGACATGCACTGTGCTGCCCTCTTACATGCTTTCATGTGTGACTCTTCCTTCAAAACTCAGCCTGAAGTTGATCACAGAGAACAACACACAGTCTGCTTCCAGAGGCATCAGGAAACTTCCACGCCTTCCCACTGGGATTTTCTCAGAAGGTAGTAGTATTGCCAGGGGCCTGAATAACTGGGGGACAGAAGTATTATTCTGCTCCCCACACACAAATGTCTTGAGATTTTGTGTGGTTCCTGAGCTTCTCACCAACATTATAAACTCATTCTCTGTCGTGAGGCTTTACTTTTGGAAATGGGAGCCTACGACCTAGGTTGATTTTACTTTCTCACAGCAGCATTTGTTAATTTTCATTTTCTACTTGTAAACCATTTAGAGATAGGACTTGGTTCAGGAAGGTCCTGAACCACAAATTACAGGTAACTGTAAGAATATTCTCTAGCAGGATCAACACAAGCTTTCCCCATTCCTACTGTCCAGAAAGGCATCCTCAATGAAGCCTGTGCTAAAACACTGCTTTTAACAGGAACTTTGGGTCTGACTGACTTCAGCCGCTTCTGATGAAAGCTCACAACACAGTGACGCTGCCGAGAACACACTGCACCAGTGACTACTGCAGAGACACATTCCTCTGCTTCCCAGCGCCCAGTTCAGCATTACAGGCTCTTCAAACAACTGATTTGTATTCTGAACTCTTTTTAAGCCCCAGTTCAGAAATTTAACCTCAGCAAGCTATAAAAGTCCAACAGCATTAACAAGAAGGCATCGCTGGACAGGATTTTGACACAACTAAGCTGCAACCTCTGCTCATTCTGAAGCTTTTGCGTAGATTTCCGCTTGGGGGAAAATACCATGAATTTTTGAAACCAGAACAAAAGTATGTGACAATTAAACTCCTCTAATTAATTCCTATTACTCTAACATATGAAATTAAACATGGCATGCTTTCACTTTTTTGAAGGCATTGCTTTGCAGACAAAATGATATAGCAGAGCAGCATGCAAATAGGGACATAAAGGAAATTATTTGCTTTGCTTCCACAAGTGAGCAGTGACCTGAGGATGGTAACATGTAGGTATGTATTTAAATATGCAGAAAACTTCTCTGAATCACATGCTCTGCTACAACTGCCTGGCCTTTCAAGGGATTAGTGAAGTGCCACACACATAGTCAAACTTCGTCATAAAATGTAGGCAGAAAGACACAGGGTATTAAAACAAAGATCACTAAAAAATGCCAAAGCCCTTGCTTTCATGAGAATTAAAAGGAGTAGATTCTTAGAATCTGCTGTATTTCACAATTTCTTGACTTTAAAGCATTGCCATTTGGTTTAAAATGTTCTTGAATCAAGATGTTCAAGACACAGATCATCTAATACTGATTACACAATTATCAAAATCTGAAAAAACCCATATCTGTTTTCAAATAGCATTCTATTTTGAAATTATTATATTTGATTTTCCAGTAAATCAGTTTGACATCACAACTGATTGTGTGATACAAGTGATACATGTGATCCTCAAAACTCTTCCCTGTAAACCTGCAAAAATTTTAAAACTCAATTGCTTAGTCAGATTTGGTTACTAAACTTCATGAAAATAAATATTGTTAATCATAACAGTAATAATCACAATAATAATAACAGTATCAGCTTGCAGGCAGTTTTCTCAATTATTTACATAAAACTCAAAATCAGTCATACTGTCTCTTAGTACAGGAAGGAAGATGCTTTCCAATTTAAAGATTCTGAAAGGTAGTTACAGTACTTAGAGAAAATAAGACTACTAAGAAACCCACCCTACATTTGGCTCCACTCATGAACAAACTGGAGGCATTTTATTTAAGGCTTTTCATATGGCACCATCCCTAACTGCCCAGTCTGCCTTCTCCTACCACTCCTACTTTTGTCAGTGACTTCAAGATGATTATTTTGGCATGAAGAATAAACCTGGACTATAAATAGAGCGTTGGGGTACCTTAATCAATAATTACAAATTATCTTTAGAAGCCTCTCAGAATATTGGAATCCAGGCAGCACCAGCACATAAACAGAACTGCAACCTCCAAAACAGCGTTAACATCATTAGGGACCAGAGCAGCTAGCAGCACTTAAAGAGATAATACACATATAATTTAATACATAACGATTATATAATGACGCACAGTTATTATCAAACACCCGTCGGACGAAACTAAAACCCCGCAATGTGCGACAGCAGCGGAGCCCGGCAGCGGCGCGGGCCATGCCCTGCCCTGCAGCGCCCTCTGCTGCTGCGCCCGCGCAAACGCAGCCGCTCCGCGCTCCCGGCGGCTCCAGAGCCCGGCACGGCACCAGCATCGCTTCATCCCGCATCCCTTCAGCCCCGGGCCACCCGGCACCCTCCTTGCAAACACACCTGCACACATTTCATTCAAGGAGCGTTAAGTGTGGGAAAAGAGCTAAACTGCACAAGCCGTCGTTCGAATGAAATCCCAGCAGGAAATATAAACCTGCAAAACAACTGGCTCCCTGAGAGGGATAATCCGGCAAATTATCCCAGAATATAAAAATATACAATGAGGGAAGGTCAGAATTATATTTCCACCTGTTCACAAGACTCCATGTCCCATATTCCTTTCAGTTTTTGGAAGCTACAAAGAATGCTAACACCCATAGCCTTAACCACAGAAGTTTAGGAATGCATTATTTTAATGCTGGTCATGTTGTGATCCCTCCCTCCCCAATAAAAATAAAGAAATGAGACAGATGGATGCTTTCAACAGGATACTCTCACAAGGACAAGAGATCTTTCAAAACAACACAAAAGGACAATAAAAAACTGCACTTGATTCCAAGTTGAAAACATCATCAAAGCTCCTTCTCCTGAAAATGCTTCAGAGTATTTTGAAAGGTTAGATTTAGCAGTCCACCTGCAGTGTGATTCCCTCACCCACACACTGGGGAGATATTGGTTTGCTTTGCTTTGCCTTTTTACTCCACAGGCACATACCACATCTTGAGGTAAAAATCCAGATGTGGCTCTGCAGTCCCCAGTGCCCATGTCACCACTCGAGGAGTGTTGCGGCCGAGACTGCTTACATCCAGCTGAGCACTTCCATGATGAAACTTGGGAGCAGCCAGCACTGGTGCACCAGCCCCTACATTACAGGGCAACACCATAATTTAGCATGAGGATGCAGAGCTGTACAATTTCCAGATTGTACAGGCAATCTGCAGGCAGAATGAAGTCAGCCCCAGTGCTCATGAAAACACATCCAGCCAGATAAAGTTTTGTCTCAAGACAGCTACTGGGAATTCTCTCCACCCTCCTCAATGAACAGGGAATGTCAGGAATATTTTGGGCCACTAACTGCAAGACAGACATTGAGATGCTGGTGGGTTGTCTTGTGAAGGGCAACAAATGGTAAAGGGTCTGGAGCACAGATCTTATAAAGAGTGCCTGACGGAATTGGAATAAATTGGAATTTAGCCTGGAGAAAAGGAGGCTCAGGGAGGACAATCTCACTCTCTGCAACTGCCTGAAAGGAGGCTGTAGTCAGATTGGGGTCAGCCTCTTCTCCCAAGCAACAAGTGACAGGATGAGAGAAAAAGACCTTGAGTTACCAAAAGAAGTTCAGATTGGCTATAAGGACAAGTTTCTTCACTGAAAGCATTGTCAAGCACAGAACAGACTGCCCAGGGAGGTGGTAGAGTCACCATGCCAGGAAGGTACCTGAAATATATGCAGATGTAGCACTTAGGGACATGGATTAGAGGTGGAGTTGGCACTGCTGGCTTAAGGGCTGGACTCAATCTTAAGGGTCTTTTCCAATCTAAATTATTCTATGAACATTCAAACATTTTAAAAAAAGTAAAAGATCTAAGAGGACTTTCTTCCTATGTCTCTCAAGTTTTTTGTAGCTACACGAGGAGGTCATATATTTTTTCAATATTAAGATGAGTTCTGCTACCAGTGCTGGAGCAGAGATGTTAGACATTAATCTTCAGATGGTTACAAATGACTTGAGAAGGTTAAGCTTATTACAATGAACAAGTACTTAAAGAATAATATCTCCAAATTTAGTTACAACAGGCAATTCTCAAATGACAAATCGTATGTGCTTGAAGATGCAAGCAGGTATTTAAGGTATCAGGAATAATGAAACTGCTCAACTAAATCAAAATCAAGTATTATTATATTATTAATATTATATATTAAGTACTTTTAACATTAGTTTTCTCCTACACTAAACAAAAATATACTTCCTTCCTAAGCCATGTGCATCTAGTGGAACATGAAACATGCCTTACAATTACTGCAAAAAGTACTTTCACTAAGTGCATCTTCCACTTCAGTATGTTCCAGTATTTTCAAGTTATGTTTTTAGCTTTTAGAATTATTATTTTCAATTATATTATTTTAGTGTTTCTTCAAAATTCCAGCAAAAACATGAGAGCACCTTGGTTCTCTGGTGCATTTTATAATTGAAAATCCAGGCAGTTCAGTAACAGAACAAAAAACTTAATAGAAGGGAAGAAGAAAGAAAGGAAGAAGGAGGATGCCTTTCTAAAATGATCAATAAAGATTTATAAATAATGCTGTTAACTTAAGTGGGTTGCTGAAAAGCAAAAATACAAGAATCCATCACTGCCATGCATATCAAGGCACTCATATTTTGATTTATCAGGCAAGAAAAAACATTTTTATGATAACACTTGGCAGAACTGTACAAAAAGCTCCCCATCAAAGCAACAAGGTGCGACATCCAGCGCATTGGTGAGGGCCACCAACCTAGGCTAAGCAGAGCGATAGCCTGGAGATGCAGGCAATGCCTGGACACACGTGCTTATACTTCACTGAAACATGTTATCCTAACATGTTCAGGAAGAGATTTTTCTATTTTCCTCAGAGGGTAGTAAGTGTGGGAAAGAAGCCCTGTATAATTCCTTTTCTCCTCTCTTGCAAAGCTGAGGCTATCAGCCACATATGAAGATGATCCAACACTGCAGATGAAAAACAGTATTTCAAAAGGAGGAGGTGCAAGCTGCATCCTTAAGTTTTTACTTAATAAAACTAATGCTGTGGTAGCCACAACCATTAGAGATGGAATTTAATTAGAATACATTTCAAAGACTAACTGCAACTTGAAGTACAAAAGCTGAGAGAGCTGACAGATTATTCTCAAGATGACTAACAGACCAGCAAACACTTGGTCTTCCAGCATGCTCTATTCTTTGGCAGGAGTGCCTTCATATCCCGCCTTTTACTCTAGTGAAAGACACCACTGTTAAGGTATTTGGGGAAGAGTTTCACTTTATCCCACAAAAAAAACCCAAACCAAACCCACAGCAGGCAAATGTTCCTCACTCTTACTTTAAATACATCACCTAACAATTCATGGAAGAAGTCAAAGATAGCCAGATGGTTGCGCTGTAAATGCTTTACCACCATGAGAATTAAATGCAATGGAATGAGAGCAAAAGTAAGACCAGTATTATGCTTCATTTAAAATATTTTTTTTAAAAAATTAAAAAAAAAAAAAAAAGGAAAGAAACAAACAAAAAAAAAGGAAGTACTGCATGCGTCACTGACCCAAGCACCTTATGTCTGCCACATGAATGTCAGAGGCAACCAGTGCTCTCACAATTATGTGGGCCATCAGAGATGGGATTACAACATATGTGGACATGGCCAAGCAAAATATGACCTTGCTAGCTGAGGTAGCAAGACATGAAAAGCCAGAGGCACCAGCCTCTGCGTGCCTGAGAAGGCCCTTAGAGCACCCAGAGGAATTGCTGCACAGAAATCTTTCCTCCACAGCACTGGTGGTTTTTATACCAAAGGAGGATGTATTAAACCTGTGTTTGGCTACATAATTCACACAATACTATCTACCTCCCGATTCCACTAGATTTTTAAAGTGCACTAATTCATACTAAATGGTTCAAAACTCAGATGCATAGTATTTCAACTCCAAAATCTCTTAAGCTGCAGGTAATTCTTCTCATGCCTGCAGAAGTGCAAAGTTTTGCTTTTTTGAAAAGGAAGCTGTTAAAAAACTAACTGGAAGTATACAGGAAACACTGTAAAGTATGAACATGGCACAATTTTATCCAATCCTTTTTTTCCTACGCTCTTTAGGACGATATTTGAAATCTTTATTTCCACATGCTGCCATAAAAAACAAACATACACCTTGAGGAGACAGCACTGATTATTCACCTTAGCTATCTGCAAAGCTTCTCCTCCCTGGACAGGGCACTTCTTCTAAAATTACCTACCTGACCTTCATATCTGAAGCTGTAAGATCAGGGCTTCCTGTGCTCTACAGCTTAAAAATTACTTACTTCATTGTGAGATGAATTTGCAATCCACCATGATCAGACTGCATTTTAAGCTGAAGGAAATGCTTTTCATTACACTCAACACTTCAACTGAAAATCAGGATGTTTTTCTAGTTCCAAGTGTACATTCATGAGCTGAATCTACTTGTTATTATAAGAGGCCTGTTATCAGTAAGTATCTGCCAGACCCACTGCAGCTGAGCATCTACTTTGACAGCACTTAGGAGCACAAGTTATAAATATATCCCAAGGAAGTCATAAAAAATGGGGAAAGGGAGATGAGGGAAGGAGTGATGGGGATAAGGAGGTAGTGCGGCAATTCAAATAAGTTTAAATAATAACTTAAGGCAAAACTTGAAGCAGAAAAAAACCTTCATACAAATCCCTTAACAAAACATCTGTTGGTCTTCTGAGGCAAAGTTATTTGATATTTGTTTTGGTTCTCTTTTTTAACAAATACATGTGAGTTTCTAAGGATTAATAATGTTTAACAGTGGCATGGAAATGTCTTATTAATTCCATTGGGGATGGTATTTTGATGGGTATTTTTTTAAACAATGTCAGAACTAGCCAAGTCATTTCACATGACATCCATTAATAGAAACAAATTAAAAAGACATTAATCCTAATTTAGTTGAAAAATAGTCTTCAAGTCTTTTCAGAAAGTAATGTGTACTTGTCTGCCTGGAGCTTCAGAAGAGAACTGCACCTATGTAAAAACATTTCTTCCCCTGGTAGGTCAAGGAAAAAGTTTTTTGACCACCTCCTTAATTTTCAGAGCTACAATAAGATTTTGGCAAAGGGGCACATTGCTGCTCTTAACTCTAGAATTATTAACATGAACAAATTTTAAGACCACACCGTCTTAAATCTGACAAATACAGTAAGAGTTCTCTACGGTCTCTTAACGCTGCACATAAAACAGCTCAAAGCATTCATGTTCTTCCACACTGATACAGAGTGGGAATACATTTGCAGCAGAGAGAAAGCAGGGAGCACAGACAGGAGCACACAGGCTACAGAGTTACCACCAATTCCTGCTCAGTCCAGCATGCCACACTGCATCAGGGATTAAACATGAAGACAAAGCACCCCATGTGGCCCATCACAGCTGAGAGCTTCTCCTGTATCAAGGTACTGTAAACAGATGGTGTGGTGGTAACTCTGCTGAAAGCTATTTCATTTCAGAAATACTCTTCTCCAAAGCACTCAGGAAATTTCTTTTGGAAACTCTCCTGATTTCTAGAGACACAGCAGCCTGATTCACTGGAGACATGGAAGGAGTTGGCCTGCAGCAGCATCTCATTCCTTTTTTTTTATGTTGGCTCGTGAAACTTTTCAACAAGTTAAAGAAATTTTTTAAAATCTCATAGAAAACATTTAAAGAAAGGTAACATAGGTAATAATTAGTGTACTAACCTGACACTGGCATTGACAAAAGCAGCATTCTTCATGCAAAAATATCAAGAAAGATAATACAACTAATGCCAATCAATATAGACTTAAGGACTACTGAATAGCTTTCTAACTGCATTGAGAAAAAGTCAGTAACATTTAAGACACAACTGAAACTGCACAGTAGGGTCTTCTGCTAATATGGGATTACATACAATCCCATCCCATACAATCCCCATCCCAGGGATGTACAACAAAAGTACAAAAAGAAAACCAGAAACGCCCAAAAGTATCCTCCCATAGCAAGCAGCCTTGTGCTAAGGACTGTGTATTGAAAGGTGCTCGAGATCTCTCTTGCCCGAGCAAACAGAAGTGAAGATCTCATGTCACAGATATCATCCTAAGCCAGACAAACTGAACACTGTAGCAGTCAAAGTAAAACCTTCCATAAGCAGACTGGCACCACCAAAATGTAGTTGCCTGTTGAGTAAGTGCCTAAACACCAAATACAATCTTTCCACACCCACAATTTGCATGTCCCCTTATCATCCCCAAGGGGTGGGGACGGACTGAAGTTCTTTTTGAACTAGGAGCCCATGAGACCAGACACACCAATTCTCTTCCAGCACATGAAGCACAGTGGCTGCTCTCAGCAGCAGCCAAGCCAGGGATGGACAGCCTGAGCCAAGGGGGTGCCTACACTGCCTGCTTCCCCATCACAGCCAAGCCAGGCACAGGCATCCCGCACAGCCAGGAGCTCCCAGCCATCACCAGCGCAGAAACACTCTGCTCCATGCACCAGCATGGAGGGAAGGGAAACAAAGCTCTTCCTGGGTAAGAAACTAAACTCACATAACTTCTTTATCAAAGACAAGTACGGTGCCTAAGCCCACTTGCTTCACCCGTGCTGCTGTAAGCCTGCAATTCTTCCATTTTCTCTCACACACACCCCCACTTTCACCTGCCCACCATGAACTCTTAAATCTTCTACCCTAACATTTACCACTGCTAGCTACTCAGGTAACATGTTACCACAGCATCTATAAATTTTAAAATAGGGTTCTAAACTCAAGTATTTGCTTCACTAACTGAACAAACAGGAGGAGAGTTGCAAGCATGAATGATTCTTGTAAGTGAGGAGTCATCCCAAGCAGATGGGCTTCAAGAAGTATTACTGCCACACTAGACACTATACATGTATTATGTCACTTTTAAAAATTTATGTTATTAAGTAAGTTACTACTGATATATTTGCTGAGCATATAAATCCTGAGATACAGAGAGAAATGGCAGAATGTCACTGATGGGAATCAGCATGAAAGGAAATAAAACCGGACAGAAGTCACCTTTGGAATGCCTGCAACAGCAACAACATGGTGGAGAGGGAATTTTTTTTTTTTTTTGAGACTATGGAATCAAGGTGGATAAGCTACTGGGTGGACGGGCGGGGAGGCTGTAACTGAAAAAAAAAATCAAATTTTAATTCACAAAAGTCCAATTTCTTAATAAAGCACATGATTTTTATAGCAGAATAAACCACTGCAAGAGCTCAGCAAGAATTAAGATGACTGGACACTAGAAATATTAAGCTCCAAATCAGAAGATATATGCGTTCAGGAAAGTATTAGGACAAAGTAGTCCTACAACCAGTGCTGTGCAAGAGGCTCAGAGAAGATCAACATTGTGGAGGTCTCTGGTCTGCAAATCAAATTTTGGTATCAGTATTCTGTTTTGTTTTTTTTTTTAATAAAAATTTCAAACTTGAAACAGCTGCTGCATTGCAGGGAAGAACAGACAGCTGGCTAATACTAGTCTGAAGCCTAAACATCAATCACAGCTGTACATAGTCACTTTTATCTGTGCCTGTGAGTTCGGATTATCTGCAGAGGCATGTCAAACAGAGCTGAAATTCTTGCTGCTCAAACATACTATCAAGCTCAGGAAATTCTTACCCTACAACTCATTTCTCTGAAGCATGAGGTCAGCCCTGGAAGAGTTGAGGCTTCCCTTATGCAACAGGAATCCAAAAGCAGTAAATAAATGAATCAATAAAAAAGGCTTTGCAAATTTTAAAGCCAACCTGACAGATCAGGGAATCCCACTGAAAAGAGCAATATTACTTGCCATCCAGCTAAAACAGGCAATGGTTTCTTTTGATGTGAGATATCACCACAACAAGAAGAGTCAGAAGAACCCACATCACACAGGCATGAACCTCTTCCTGCCTCACTCTAAGCAGGCAAAACCCACTCAACACCACCACACTTCTGAGCCAGTCCCATGTCACTGATGACACATGAATGGCTGCACACAAGACACCTAAATGCAAATGTTTATCTTTCCTCTTGAGCTTCCCACACATACTCTCTGCACAGTGTTTATACCTCTCTTTCCCCAGAAGTCATCTCACTCCTACAAATTTGGGAGTGAGTGAAGTTACAACTCTCAACAGATGGTACAAATTTTGCTTCTTGACATTCACATAAAGACATTTCAATCTATCATTTGCTCAAAATAAGGCAAGGTTTGTTTTTGGTTTTTTGTAATATGCTGTAAAGCTCTGCCAATCTTCATTATGGACATGGTTTAATGGTGGACTTGGCAGTGCCAACTTAACAGCCAGACTTGAAGATCTGGCAGGTTTTTTCCAATGAAAATTATTCTGTGTGGGTGAGAAAGACTGTCTAGATTGCTAGCAGCTGAGCTTTGCCACAGTGAAAAACCATAACAAGGAGGAATCCTCCAGGGATGCACCTTTGTTTGTTCCCTTTGAGAGCTGTCACTGATAACAGTACTCAGCAGTGTAAGTGCTGAGGCTGGGAATCCTTCTGATTTCCGTGCCAGGTTACACACAGGAAGCAAGTCCCAAAGCAGCACCTAATCCCTTGGAATATGTGAGGAGTAACTAATGTTTTTACAGAAGACCACTTCAAGCCAGAACATGGCAACCCTGGAGTCTTTACACACACAACAACCACCACCAAGGGTCTTCTGGGCACTGAGTCTTGCAATTGCTCTTTGTGGAGCAGTTATCACACACCACTTCTGCGTGTGATAGCTCTGTTCCACACAGAACTACAGCAAGACAAACTTAACAAATAACCTCTGCAGTCTTGCCTAAACAAAAACTTTAGGAGGAGCAAGCTGTTTACAAATCTACAGCCAAAGACAGAAAACAAGGCACTAACTTGGACTCTGAAACAAGGCTCTAAGTTAAGAACATCATCATCATTATTGTTATTATTACTACTATTCCCTGGACCTACTGGATGAACTAAGAATACTGCCAAGGTCTGTTTTAAAACACTAATTTTGGGATTAAAGTCAGGACATGGGACTCTCACCAGTACTCCTTTAAAAGTTACATTACTCCCAGCTAAATTTGTCGTATCAACCATCAGTTCATGTAATCCAAATGAGCATCAATACCTAGATCAGCACTTTCTCGAAAACCATATGTGAATTTGTTTTCCCACAATTGAGTGGCCGTGGACTTCTAAGAGCATATATTTAAAATACCATGACTGGTGTAAAATAATAATTTAAAGACAAGAGTAACATGCAAAATGCAACAGCAAGAACAATGATCAGTCTTTGTGCCAAATGGAGAATAAAAAGTGCTTTTCTGTGTACCTATACTGAAAACTATTCCTGGTAGCAGAGTCATGACACTTCTCACCCTGGGCTTCCAAAGAAATGCTCGTTGGCAGCATTCCATCTGATGTACGAGAACTTGGATGCCAACCAAATATCCTCAGAGTAATCCAGCTGAAACTTTTGACAGTTACACTTCAACAGGAGCCCAGTGCATGTCTGAATGCACACGAAAACACAGTCTGTGGGTGTACCTGGGCATTCTCAGCTGGCCCAAATGCAAAGCAAGAAGCTACAGAAGAACTGAGAGACGCCACAAACAAACGTACCTGAAGGACTTTGTGGCTTACAGAGTGCCAGCCTGAGAAAGCTCTGCTACTTCAATACCAGTGGTCATCAACAGTTGCTTGAATATACCAACTTAACTCTTGGGTAATGATGTTGATAAGGAACAGAGCTAAGCATGGCAAAAGCTGAAATATAGGCATGCGCACTCCAGCTCTTGAACTATGCAGAAGAAATCTCCCCATTAAGCCTTCCTTAAGAAGGACTACTGAAAAACAAAGAGATTGTTTTCTACACAGGAAAAAAAACTCAGAAGACACAGTTCAAAGAGGTGAAGTACTGTAAAGGGCATAAAAGGAAGCAGAAATAAAGGTAAGTGAAGCCAGGTGCTATTCATGCTTGCCTGCACAGCAAATCACCTCACTGTGAAGATCCCAGGTAGCTGCTTCCTCTGTAACCAGGCAAGAACAAGAAACAGCAACTGGCGAGAGGGAGGGGAATAAAAAATGAAGAGAAACTTTTAACCCACACCTGGGGGAATCAAGCCTAGGAATCTTAATTGACTCATTTAAATCTGCAGAGAACAGAGATACTGTAAATATTAAAACTAGCTTGAAAAAAGGAAGGGAAAAAACCTCCAAGGCAAAATATTCTTTTTTTCTATCATCTCCATTGTGCCATGTAATTCAGAAGACAGAGGTTTGCCCCAGGGCTATATTAAGGGTTATGCTTTGTGGTTTACAATTTTGATATGCCATTTCTGAGGTTTCTCAAGATATCTCATGGGAGAGCAGGATTACAGAGTATGACAGAAACACTTGCAGTATTACAGAAGTTCAAATCTGAAGAAGAAAACACAATATATTAAACTGTCAATCCATCTGCCCGTTTTTTCCTGTATAGGGGGACAAAGGAAAGCAGAGCCTTTATTTCTTTTTTTAAGCTACATGTTGCAATTCTGTTTAATCAACTCCATGAGGCTTTTCTCTGTAGTAGGTTATCAGTGTAACTAAAGAACTGGGGAGTGCTGTTTCAGTTTTTATGGTGATACACAGCTACATAAAACGTACCACAATAATAGTATTTGGCATTCTGACCAAGGAGAAAAACACCTTAAGAAATGGCATCACAGCCACAGGAGACAAAGAGTAGTAAGGGACCCAACAATCTCATTCTAAAGTGCATCCTCATGCCATGCATTAGCTGGGGAATTTTAACATTTCAGCTCCAAAAACATACACTAAAGCCATGACATAGTGCACGAATACTCAACAAAACATTGCAAGTGTCAGCCCACTCAACAACAGAGGGAAAGACCTGAGTTTAAAGAAAGGGATTTAAGACCCATGTGTAGTTTATGAACTGTACAGTGAAAGTTTAGCCTCAAAAAACCTGTTATCTAAAACAGATGTCGCCTTTGCAATGCTCAATTTATGATAAATTGTTTTAATATTTATACCTAGCACAGGCACTGCAGTAAATCAGACAAGGGCAAAATATAATGAGCATTCCAAAGCGCAGAAATTACACGCTCCCGCTCTGTGAGACCCCCTTGTCTGGAAAGCTAAGGGAATAAATCTCTAGCGGTGCTTTTCTTCACTGGCCGCCTCACAAAGTGCGAAGCCAAAAAGCGAAACCCAAACCATTCCCGGCCAGGGCCAGACGCGGGGCTGGCAGCTGGGAAGCGAGCTCCCGGCTTTCGCAGCGCAGCGGGAGCTGCGCGCGGCCGCCACGCGGGGGCGCCCCCGCACCAGCGCCCCGGGAAAGGGACGCCAAGGGAAGGGAGGGACACGGCGGGCAGGGAGCCGCGACACGCCGGCCGCGCACCGGGCCGCCCTGCCAGCTCACCGAGGGCCACTCTGCTGAGGACCATCACTTGGCAGGAGCTGCCCTCTAGAAGGCAGAGAGCCCGTGCAGAGAGAGCTTGGCAATGAGGGCTGGGCAGTGACCCACCGTGATGAGTTTAATAGGGTTGTTCTGCTGTCAAAAGGCTTCACACCTCCATCCCCACCTCTCCACAGAAGTTCAGATGCTGCCGAGGATTGTCGAACGGGCAGCTTTGGCACCCCGTGCTGCAGGGAGAGGATACAGCTATGGATCAGCACATTAAATAATGTGAGCTGCAAAGGAGCTTGTTTTAGTACATAGTGCTGATAACGCTAAGGTGTGGGTTCAGTCCCGTTATGGGCCACGCACTTACTTTATAGCTAGACTTGATGATCCTTGAGGGTCCCTTCCAGCTCAGAATACTCTGTGAGTCTGCATATGTAAAAGATGTAAAACACTAGTTTCTGCCTGAAACATCTGCCTGGTAAAGAGTAGCTACCCAAATAGGAAAGCAGAGTCTTCACCACCTCAGATCAAAGGGGACCTGAACTATTTCACATCGAAGAGCGAATGGTGCCACAACTGCACCGAAATGTTGTTTCTGACAGGCCAGAATGACAGGCCCAGGTTTTTCTGGGTAAGAAAGTGAGTAACTTCCCAAGCTACCCACTGAGCACAGAGGCTCAGAAAAGAAACACTGGAGAGTAATCAGAATGAAGAAAATTGCCTGGCATGGCCTCAGAACCCACTAGTAATCTGAAGAAGTTTCTGACTTTTCAGTTGTGTCACCACAGCCCTGGAGAAGGCCAAGCCAGCTCAGCCAGCTCTGCTTTTGGGTCACATGCTATCTTTACTGGGCATTTGCAACAGGATCTACAGTCCAGACAGCCAGGGAGCCACAGCAAGTAGGGGGAGCTCCTAGCTTTTAAATTCAGAGATTTTTTTGTTTTAACAGCTCACTTAAACAGATTTCTACTGGCAATATTCCAAAATCAGCTTAAAAAAATAATTAAGAAATCCAGCCACAAACAGAACATCATCATCTCCCAACAAAAAAAAAAAAAAAGGTTTACATGCTGTTGGAAGCCACACTGACAGGGACTTTAATAAGCAGGGACTTTATGTTCTATGTGGAATTTAGCAATGGCCTTTCTCAATGACAACCCAAAAGAGTGCAGAAGGATCAGAACAAAAGCAGCAATGAAGTCAGAGCACTGAAGAATCTCCTACAGTTCAGTTTTCACTTGCATGGTTTTGCAACTCCTGTCATCACTCTGCTCTACACAAGTGGCAGCAACAATGACCCACCAGATGAATGAACCAGAGCAGTAATTTTGGCTCTATTCATCTAAAAAAGACCCTGAAACTGAAGTCTACCATTCTTATTCCATTCCATTTCTTATCTGTGCCATTTAACTGTGAGGATTCTCTAAAACAAGGTAGTGTTTTATTGATGAGCCTGTGCTACAGATAACATTTGCTGCAGAACAACTCAGTTTAAAATGTGAGCAGCCTGCCTGAGGAAGCAGAGATGCCACAGCTGACATTTAACCTTGATAACCCACTGTCTGCTGGTGCCATGGGGACTGGAGAGGGCACTGTGCTTCTGGCTGCTTTTGGCATCACCACAGGTACAACCAACACCAACAAAACCAAAATCCAATTGCAAAAATTGAAACAGACACCAGGCATGGGAGAGGATTACTGGAATGAAGTAAAAAAAAAAAAATCTCAGTCTAAATGTAAAACCTGTTCAAGTAAGTAATCTTTATGAAACTGCAGGTGTTGCTGTATTACATTTTTGTGCTAGAGCAAGCAGGCAGTATGTTTTGTACCAGGCTGCCACCAGTCTGAACACTTCAGTTTAGAACAATAAGAGGTAGTGTCAAAGCTTGGCAACTCCTTGAGATTGGTATTTTGCTTTTGCATTCAGAATTAGAAGCAAAAGGCAGCCCTGGTGCAGACACCAAGAGGTCTAAGCGATATGTTTTAAGGCAAGAGGTGCAATTCACGGAAAGATCATCCTCACTAATTTAGACAGCTACTTCAGTTTGGATACTACCTTAATAACCTCACCTGAACTCAGTGTTCCCTTTGAGGAAGCTGGACCTACATGAGTTCCTAGGCTCCCTTTCAGTATAAAGGACTGAGTGATCTTGGTAGTCCTTGATGATTCAGTGAGGACAGCTGGAAGAGAGGCAGCTGGCATACTTCCCCAACACCAGACAACCTGTGAGCCAATCCTCACAGATTCCCAATCTCCTAGCTGCCTGAAGGGTTCACAGGCTCTTACCAGGCATGGAACAGGTCAAGAAGCCTTACCAGCCTAACAGATACTTTTCTTGCCTTCACAAGATCCCAGACTTTGTTCCTAGAGGCAGCAAGCAGCCTAGGGAGGGAGACATCATCTCTGCAACTCAGCTCTGCAACTTTGGATACAATCAGCCTTAAAAGGCCTGGAAGTTGTGGTTACAGAGGTCTGGCCCAGAGAAGGTGTCAGAAGACAAGCTCCACTACCAACTTCCTGGGAGTACTCTTTCAGCAGACAACAAGCTTCGCCTGGTGCTTGTGGGCAAAAGCAGAATTTTTGGAGAGTCAATCCTGAAGTAAACACCATCAAGAGAAGATGGACAGGACTGTTTAAGATGCACAGGACTGTTACTCAGTTTAAGGCTTGAGGCCCCAGCTAGCTCTACTTCACTGGCACTTCATACACATGGCACAGCTGGCAGTTTAGCAGATACCCTCCCTAAACATCTGAAAAAGCAGTACAAAGAGGGAAAAGTGTATGTGGCTATTTAAAGGACAGAAAGTGACAGTGCCACCTCAGAAGACTCCCATATGTCTGCGATCAGGGTCTCCTACATATTTCTCATATGTAAGAACCAGATTCCAGAGTGAGGATTGTATGCATTTTTCTGCTGGGCTGGAGATGGAAGTACAACCGAGTAGCTGAAGTTGCATTGACAGGACAGTTGTGACAGCTCCAACACCAACTATTTGAATAATACTCTTTTTTTCCAGTTCATTCAGGAGGCACACAAATAGTTGGTCATAGAGGGAACAAAAAAGCCTTGACTCATCATCACCCTAACCAAGCATTAGAAAAGTGAGGCAGTACAGTCAAAAGATATGTCAGGCCCAGTGCTGGAGTCCAGTTCATTTCCATAGCCAAGATCTGAAGAAAAACATTAAACACTCTTTGTCCTGTAGCACAGTGGTATGCATCAAAACACAGGCAGCAGCCAGTCCAGAATCCAGAAGGATATACAGAAGACAAGCTGCTGGACTATGCCTACTCCTGCTCCTCAAAGTGATCATCATCACTGGCTAGGCACTGTACTGGGGCCTCCAGCCACAGAGTCATATAGCACATGTCCCTCCTCTCAAAGCCTGGACATTTGCAGTTATTGCTGCATTTGTATGGACACACATTCTGTGAAGGAGCTGTGGTTTGTCATTCATTCTCACACTTCATGTTTCTGCCATCCTTTCAAACACCAGGACCAACAGTGCAACTCAAGTGCATCAGCGAGGGAGAAGGGACAGAGAGAACTGTCCCTCCCACCAATGCAGAGGCAGGGCAGGCAGCAGCCCTCCTCATGCAAGAGAGCTCCCAAAACAGCAGGTCATTGGAAAGGCTGCCTTTTCTGCTACATAGGTATGAAAATGCAATTCTGTCTCCCTTACACACATGCCAGGGAGTATTTCACCTTTGCAGTAGGCTTTCAGACAGCTCCATATAGGAATGGATATAAAAATACTGTTAAATAATCATTTTCATAGCAGGGTGCCCAAAATCCCTCTCTTGGAAATACAGCAAGAGAATGACAAATAATGATTTAGCAATATCAAGTTCAGCAACCAGCTCAACCTCTTTGTTCCTCTTAGAAAAGAAGTTTAGATTATAATTTTAGCTCCTACAAAGGAACAAATACTATGATGTTGACTTAAAATAGTGTTATGTCATAACACACACACACACACACACACACACGTCTAGCAGGAAAACGTAAGTTGGCAGAACATACTTTTGAATGAAACTGAAAAAATCAAGTTTTGAGTAATATCTCAGGGAGCCAAAATCAAATACACATCAGTGTTTGAATACAACAAACACCTGGTGAACAGTGCTTTGCAACTCCATGAAAAGAAAGAGAGAACAAAAAGTCCTTTTCTGTTCACTCCTTTTTTTTTGAGCCTAGTCTCAGTACTCACAGACAAATTATCAGCCACTTTCAAAAACTTGTGCTGCCTTCTGAGGAAAAACCTGCAGTGTCACAAGAAGCCAAATAAGATTATTAAAACCTATTAACTGAAAATTACTGTAAATTATATAATTTTCCTTGTCATCTCATCCACACATGGAATTCCATCATTATAATGAAGCCAATATACCTGCCTTCAATAACCAGCCTTCTTCCCCTACCATAACCTGAAGACCTTGGTGAAGCACAACCTGCCTGCAGTATTAATAGTGTATATGAGAGCTTTGGAGAGGTCAGCTCTAGGCTTTACTGAGATTTAAAGTTTTCTCTTTTATTTCTCTACATCCCAAAGTAGCCATGAAAATGAATTCTACATACTTCTATTTCTGGCAGAAATATTAATGTTGTCCCATCAGAGTTTGCGAGAGTAAATCGTGTCTTTCATACCCACTAACCTGCAACACTTTATGGGGATGGAAGTTGGAAATCCCTTTGCTTTCATGTTAGACTATGTTGCAACCATTCAAACAAAATATGCCGGATATCCTGAGCTGTACACAGTTCCATGATCTATTTGAACTCCTGTTAACAATTAATCACCACCAAGTAATATGAATATCCACTTTTAGGGCTACACAATGATGTTTTACCTCCAGCGAAGAGGTTTAACATAATAGAATATTCCGATGAAATATAAAGATTGCATACTCATAAAACATATTTTAAGAAATTGCTTCCCCCACATTTAAAGTTACAGCAAATCCAATAGGTCATTACTCTTAAAAACCTGACGACTCAGTTAAACATTCAAGACTAAATTCTTCCATTGCATTAGAAGTCCCCTTTGGCTGTCTACTGCTGCTGTGCTTTCATTCATTCTGTGATAGGACATCCACAAAAGAAATTAGCCTTAGTAAAATCATGTAAATTTCTGGCTGCCAGCAGGTAGCAATTGAGCTGTCACTGGAAACTCATGAAGAAGATGCCTACAAACACTGGGAAATTTAACACAGTGAACACAACTACACATTAATCCCTGGGCAAAAGTAAATTCTTTAGCATTACTTGTCAGTGAGCAAACTCAGTAACACAAGGAGAGTTCTTGGAAACTAAAACAAAGCAGCAAGTAATAAAATAAATGGCTCTACGAGTATATAGTAATATACAGTCAGTAAAACACATGTACCAAATCCTGGGCTTCCTTCCTGAAGATAACCCACAGTGAACACATCAATGATAGCACTGCTCTATACTCAGGAAAAGAGCTATAAAGAGGTTCAGAGACTGTGCTTAGAGCAACTTTAAAAAAAATCAAGCAGGGAGGCTTTACTGCTAATATCAAAATTAGGAGGCTAACTAGTAAGCTCACCTTAATGAGACTCCCCTAGGTCAAGCAACCTATCTAAAGAAGAACATTCCAATACAATTTGCATTTGTGCATCCATTATAAGGTTATTGTCTCCCTTCCCAGAATAGCAGTGGGCAACAGACAAACTGAAGTATGACAAAAAATCCAGTCCAGGACCCAGAAAAGCTTGGCATGTAGAATTATCAGACAAGAATATTTTATGTGCATTTCCATGACTGCAAAATCAGACAGTGCTTCTATCTCTAGTTTAACACTGTTCAGAGATAAAAACAAAATCCCACACCTGTTAACAGAAGTATAAATGAATCATAAGTACCTGCCTAGCACAAGCTAGCAGTACACCCTGACATTTCACTACATAATACATCCTACAGACCACAGATTCAGTGGACTGCATCCCAAAAGGCAACTGCATATGCTTTTTGAGTACTCCGCATAAAACATGGGAGCAGTGGAAGGTATTAAAGTTTCCTGGAAAAAAACAGTCACTTAAAGTAATATTTGAACAGAACTACCCAACACTTTTGCCAAGTGAAAGGTTCCGCTTTTTGTTATGCATCCCACCTGAGACCCTGGCCACACCTTAAAACTCTGTGGTTTCCTACACTGAGATAGCCATTTACTGGAAGTTTCATGCTGACAGCTCTAAGTGCATTCTGTCTCACCAAGACTTCATACTAAGAAAGATACATGAAGTTATGCCTTGCAGAAAGAGGAGGCAGGACTGAGACACACAAGGTCTCACCTGTGCATGCACACCATGCTATACCCCAAGCTCCAAAGCAAAGTCCTCCTTACTCTGTTCAGATTTGCTATTTCCTTCCTAGAGTCAGAGGCTCCAAAAGCTGCTGAAGAAATGCATGTTCAAAGCTACCAACACATGAAAATTAGGGGTATGCAAATGAGAATTAGCTGCCTGAGCTCTCTTTCCAACCACGCTGCACCCCAGAGGCAAATACTTTATTAATTTTTTTAACGGAAAAAGCCATTTTAATCAGTATTTTCCAGTAAGGAATGCAACAGGTGCCAAGAACTGAAATCCACATCTGCTCCACTGTGACCATAGGCCCTGCCTGACCAGATTTTATAATACGTATTTTGCACATGCATGGATTACTTAGAATCTGAGGAATGCAGCCCATACCACTGGGAGACCATAAAAATATAAGGAATCTGCAGTCTTTCCTGCAGCATGGATCTGGAATGGAATGGATCTGTGCTGTTTAAGCAGTGCTACAATAATAGTAGCCCCAAAACTACTGTCAGCATGATTAATTTCAGTAGCTTTCTTACCCTGGCCAGAAAGCTGTGAGGTTTACACACCACACCGAGACTTTCAGCTCTGCATACAGGGTAGAAGCCCACCTGCCAAGCTTCACTTGGCCATGAAGGTGGAAAGATAAGAATAACCACTGCTTTTGGGAGGGATTAAAAGGGGATAGATAATACCAGGCCAGCCCTCTTCCTGGGTTTGCAGAAGTTTGGGTGCCCAGGGATGCTTGTAAGCTACTGACATGAGTAACAGCTGCTGCCTTTGTCTAGAGAGCTCACCAGCCTCTGACTGAGTGCTCTGTGAAAAGCTTTGGGGTACATGAAGCGAGAAGGACCGTATATCTACAGTAAAATGGTATTCTGTCTGGTTCAGCAGGGTGGGGAGGCAAGAGAGCCTCTATTTGGCCTTGTAAGGAGCTACATTCCTTCAACTGCCTTGTAGCAAGTTACAGGGGATCACCACATTTATATGCACCACACAGATAATGCACTTGAAATGCTTTGGGACTGATATGAATAGGAACTATTCTTCCCTTTAATTAGCATTTTTGCCAGATGAACACTGCTGTGAAGTGCCAAGCTGTGGAGTCCTCCTACAAGTTCCAAGAGATACACAACTGACAGATAGAGGGTATCCAAAATCAGGAGACTTCCTTTTGCAGCTACAATTCGTTTTGCCCACTTGAATGAAAAGAACACAATTATCAAAATGATCACCCAAGATAAGGACAAAACCAGTGTATGACACAAATCCTGAGAGGTCACACATAAAACTGCTGAATACTTGGGCAGTTGCATGATGTTCTTTGAATGGTGACTAACACTATAAACATTGACCACAGAAAAGGAAATGCATTAGTATACTTCCAAAGAGACAGTTTATCATAAGAAGATACAGAATTTATGGGTTTTTTAAAAAGTCAAACAGCTGATCCTACCTCTGATCACACACAAAAAAAGTAGTCATTGGGTGACTGTTCAGACAATTTACAAGATAATTTCTCCAGAACTTCACCTTAAGTTATAACCAGTAGGAAAACTATAAATCTAGAAATATAATAAAGATGTACGTTATACTGTTTGGGTGTTGGTGTTCTTGTATTAACAGATGAATTGCCAATAGAAAGGCAGTATGGATTAATGGGAAAAAAATACAAAAACATTGGCTTGTTTCCTAGCAACAGCTCAGCTAAAATTACTTAACATTTCTACTCAATCAAATGTAAATTTGACTATGTTATCCCTTAAATGTTGATTATAACAGGCCTTTTCAAATGCAAATTCAGTGTGTAAAGTGAATGTAAACGTTGACAAAGCTGACACCAAAATCTCCTGATTAACATCATTTGCATGTACACAGCAACATTATTACAAACCTTCTAAAGAGAGAAAGAAATGAAAATTGGAGAGAGAATTACTTTCTGTATCATCTCATTCTTCCCTGCTTTAAGAGCAAAACAGACAAAAATGTAAAGCCTTTTGGATTGCACACAAAATTCCAACAGTTTAAAAGTGCAACACAATAAGCTGTACCTGAATGCTACTCCTTGTGTTGCTAGCAAGTACAACGGGTAAAAAGCTCTGGTTTACTTCTTTGTCACAGAACTTGAGAATTACACATATAGCACAGGCAGACTGTAAAGATCATATCATGTAGCCACTGGCAGCTTGCAAGTTTTTGTGCCTCTTTCTGCTGCAATTCTTGCATAAGAAAAACGGCAGGAAGGGGGGAAAATTATTATATGTCACACCCAAAGTTTACAAGTTCCTTCTTTGCAACTTAACCAACTCTGGGATTAAACACCTTAGTTATGTGTGCATTCACGCAGAGCCAGATTATTTTTGCCTAAAACATGTAGAAGAGGCTTCAGAGAGGACATTAGCACGTTTCTTCTTGTTGCAGCGTTTCACAACATGGGTATTATTTTACAGTATTATACAGAAGAGTATTATTTTACAGTAATGCTCACTACATCAGGCCGATTTACCACTAGCTAACCAAAAGCCAATGGGAAGCTGAGAACAGATGCAGCGTTCAGCACAAAGCAAGTAGCCAGACTTATCCTCTTAAACTGAGAGTGTTTTCTAGTAGAAACGCCCACTCTTCCTTCTTAATCATCTCAAGAAGGGTACTGGGCTGAAACACAAGATTTTACATCTACAGGTGCCACAGAGACTTATCTTTGGCCGTAGAGATTTTATTTTCCATACTGATGCAGACAGGTACTCGATAGCTTGCTGTGATACACACACCCTAGTCCAGCACACTGACAATATGAGAATTTGCACAGCATCAGCTACAGCAGTGCAAAATGAACAATTAAGCATTCACAAGCCATGTCCTAATCCACGGTGCTATGTTTTTAAAGAAAAGTAGAAACACTTTCTTCCTCCACTGCATAGCTTCTTAATAGAGTTATTACAGGCCTGTTGAGGATTATCTTTTCTACCCTGGATTAGAGTTGCTACTTAAAGTGTTTTAGACAGGACATAATCCTCTCCCCCCTACATCTGCAAGTTCCAAATTTTAGCCATGTCAGAGCCTAAAAGTTTTTAGGAAATTTCTAAGAAATCAACAAGCACAACAGCTGAGTATTGGGAAGTCATAATCAGTAAAGTGTTTACATCCATATTAAGCAGAAATCATACCTGTCTCAAAAATCCAGTCCCATCTCAAAATTATGGTGCTGGGACAGAGCTGAAAAGCAAGTTTTGGACTTGGCCGAAGGGGGAGGAAGGGAGAGAAACCCAGGGAGATACAGGCAAGAATACTTCATCCTCCCATGCCAACTCCTGCATTTACTGCAGTTACTCCACTACTTACAAATTTCTACGTGCCAGACAAGGCTCAAACTCATGTTTGAAACTGAGTCCAGTTTTAAAGGCAGAGCTCATGTCTGGAGGTGCATTTTGATGACATATGACATTTTGCTAGTTTTCTTCAGCAAAGCCTAAAGCAGCAGGAGCTCTACACCTTACCTCACTGATCCTTCACCCTTATGCTGCCCATTTGCTGCTCCATTCAAAGCCAGCTTCTGATAGGAGAAACAAGGAGATGCAGACTTTTGGGAAAATCTTGAGAAACTATTTTATTTTTGTTTGGAAACTTTCCAGAGGCACTTTTAGTGCCTTTTAGTATATACACATGAAAATTAATACTGTTCTCTCCTTATTAATACATTCTTTCAAGTGACTTTTACAGTCTGGAAGCAAAGGTCAGTTACACGGAGTTCCAAGAATCCACTGCAGTAAAAAAAGTAACTTTATTTGACCATATGTTACTATAATTAAACATACAAGAGGAAAATACTCTTTGATCTTATGACTGTCTTGGACAAGATGGATAACAATCCCATTTTTACAAATGATTATTCTAGTTGAAACCCTAAAAAAAAAAATCTGAAATACCTACATCACTGACTTAATGATTTACCATTAAAAATACCACCAGGGCATGTGATATGGCAGCTGTGTGTTGAAAGATCATTTCCTAACTGGGCTCTCACCTCAGAACCCTAACACAATGACTGAAAGAGATGAAGCAGCAGTTGTTGAACCAGCAAGACATTTGTAGTTGGGAACTAAAATAAATGACTCTCAAGCAGCATGCAAGTTCCTGGAGAAAAGGCTCATTACCACGAGAAGCATTTGCTACAGAACAAAACTATGTAAACAAAATAAAGGCAAGATGTGCACAAAAAGTTATCTGTTATTCTACACCATATGGGCTATCACTGCCAATAAAGTTCCAGAGACAAAGATTCTAAACAACTGAAACTTAAAAATCAGCTAAAATTAGTTGAATGCAGACAAGGGAACAACTAGCAGTCTTTACTTCTGTACAGAGACTGTAATAGAAAGGAATATAGTCTCACAGGAATTCTTGAAGGAATTGTTTAGCCTTAGGTGAGGTCCTATGGACACTCCTAAAAACTAAGAGTACACTTACTCACATTTCATGATACACTAGGATCTCCATACTCGGGAAAAATTGAAACACCCTAAATTATCATATGGCATTAATTTTAGAGGAAAAAACCCCCAGTCATTTATTCTGAATAAAATGCCTGAAGTCCCTAGCTGTATATTTAACTGCCTTTCATATATGCTTAGTGGGAGAATTCAATTCAGTATATTTCCAACAATGACAGATGTCAAAGCTAAATTAAGAAAGGTTTTATTACCACTCATCACACCCCTAAAGACCAGAGCAGGCGAAATTAAATGTTCCTCCTTGAGGTTCTTATGTAGCAGAGAAATGCTAAAATCATGGAAAACTCAATGCTGAAGCAGGAAAGAATAAAACTATAAAAAGATGAGAAGAATAAATAGCTCAGATTTAGACAGGGTATTTGAAGGAGATTTGGAAACATCACAGAATGTTAGTTTTTAAACACTATTCTTAATAGGAGATCATATCAGCTTTTTCATCTTGCAAGCAAACCTCTCTAGATTTAAGATAAGCAAAAAAAATAAATCAACCCCACACACCTCTGACTGTATGTGTTGCTCAGGAACAGAATGGTGACACAGAGGCATTGTCCTGCCTCATGACTGAAACAACCTCAGAGAGTCACTATTCATGCTCTCCACAAAAGGTTGGGAATATGTGAGGTTGGGAGGGGCCAAATTTAAAGTAAATACTCATGAGCAGTCCTCATGACATTTTTTAACTCTACCTGGTGGCTTTCAGCCAGATCACAAAAAGGTTTGATTTATAGAAACTACAGTACATCCATGCCTGTGATTTCTGCCATAGCTTCTTTTATGAGCATAAGATAAACTCTCTGATTTAAGGCTAAGTAGCTTCAGCAAGCCTCTTTCAATTAACCAAATACTACAAATACACTCCTTTCCAGCTATCCTATCTAGAAAAGGCAAATGCTTATCCTGCATTTATCTTAGTGTGCATAAGCATAACCACACTACAAGAATACAAGGATGGGGAAAATGACAGTAATTAAGGGACAAGCTGCTCTCCAGTGCCCACTTTGATCTTTAGCAACTTCACAACTGAAGCTGACACTACTTTCTGGGTGAAAAAGCAATTAATTCAGGAATCGAAATGGTTTGGGTTGGAAGAGATCTTAAAGACCATCTAGGCATCCCAGCATGAGAAGGGATGCCTTCCACTAGATCGGGTTGCTCAAAGTCCCATCCAGCCTGCCCTTCCAGGGATGGGGCATCCCCAGCTTCTCTGGGAAACCTGTTCTAGTGCCTCATCACCCTCCCCAAAAAGAATTTATCTATAAGATCTAATCTGAATCTACCCTCTTTCAGTTTAAAGCAATTACCCCTTATCCTATCACTACACACCTTTGACAAAAGTCCCTCTCTACCCTTCTTAGGGCCCCTCTTTAGTAATGGAAGCTGTATAAGGCCTTCTGGAGCCTGATCTTCTTCAGGCTGAATAACCCCACCTTCTGTGAACCTGTCTTCACACAAAGTATGCTCCAGCCCTCTTGTCATCTTCATGGTTTCCTCTGGACACAATCCAGCAGGTCCACATCCTTGAGTTGGGGACCCGAGAGCTGAATGCATTTCTCCAGGTGAGGTCTCACCAGAGCAGAGCAGAGCTCTGCTGGTCACGCTGCTTTTGTTGCAGCCCAGGAAACATTCGGCTTTCTCTGGGCCGAATTGCACATGGCTGGGTCACATTGTGCTTCTCCTCCACCCACACCCCCAAGTGCTTCTCTGTAGGGTTACTGTCGGTCCATTCTCTGCCCAGACTGTATTAGTGTTTGGGATTGCCCTGACCCATCCGCAGGACCCTGTGCCTGACCTTCTTGAACTTCACAGGGTTTGCACAGGCCTGCCTGTCGAGGTCACTCTGGATGCCATCCCCTCCTACCAGTGTGCTGATGCAATGAAGCTGACTTGCTGCCTGGAGTAGCTGCAATTCCTTTGTGCTACTCTTCAGGGGCTCTCCTGCTGACCTGCAATCCATCTCCAGGCTCTGGGCATCTCTTGCTGGCACTGGTATCAAACTGGTAGGAGCAGGATGGATGGAAGTTTCCCTCCTCCACCAACTTTAGTTTAAAGGCCTCTTCACATCTTTTAAGACAGCTCTATTTTAAAAGAACTAGCTAATCTGTTCTTACTAGCAAATGTAATCCTTTACCCCAGCATCAAAGACTCCATTTAGCTCAGTTCTTGAAGTTTATAAAGAACTGAAAGGATACATGAGGCATGGAAATGAAAAACTAAATAGAAGAGAGGAAGCAGGCTTGCTAACTGCATGAAATAGGACTTTTTCTACAATCTCAGCCCCACCACTACTTATGTTTTATTCATCAATTCTACTTGCAGTTTTTCCCTTTAGGCAAAGACAACCTGGCAGCACCACCTTTTTGTTACTCCAAGTCAAATATAATCCCAGATCATTAAAAAAAGAGACAAAATATTCCTCAGACTCTTATTAGAGACTCAGGAACACTGCCTCATTCCCTGACTGAGATGCCCATCTCTTGCTCGCATTCCTAGGGTTATTTTTGGCATAGTGTACTGGTCCAAGCACACACAATGGAAGCCAAATCCTATCACTTCACAAGAGAGACAGAGGCTGTTTACTTTTGCCGACCTCTAACACACACATTTTTGCACTTCTCTGAGAAGCCATCATCCCTCTTGAAACTGTGCATCCCTGCCTTCAGCACACTCCTGCTACTCTGACAGTCTCAGGAGTTTTACTCGCTACATACAATACTCTTCTGGTCTTCACAGAACAGGTGTGCTGTAACTCCTCTCTCCTACTCTCCACCTCCTTCAAGAGACAAATTTTTAAATTACTTTTTTTCAAGCTGGGTTCAAATATAACTGATGTTATATTTCAGCAGCTTCTGGTTATCAGTGTCAAAAAGTCAATGATTTACTGCCAAATCCATGGAGCTACAAGGAAGGATGTGTAAGGGAGTCATCAAGTTCTGCTGTAGTTGGATGATGCATAGTAAAGTTGTTTAATGTCTGCCACATCAACAACTCTAACCAGACAACCTTTAGAATAGGAAAAATTAAAAAGAAAAGAAAAAAATTGAAACTGAAGAAATATGAGAACATAAAATTGAAAAGACACCAAGAAATAAACACAACTAATAAAAATAATAAAGTCAGAAATGGTCTCACAGACTGTTCTGAAATTAAAGCGCACAGATACAACACAAAGTTTAGAAGTTAAAATACATGGCTGCTGGGATAAATACCTATGGCTTTCCTCACCTGCCCACATATTTGGACTGTTTAAAGATTTTCTCCTTCAGAACCAAGGCAATAGTTATAACCTGAGATAGTTAGCAAAGTCTAAGCAGCACAATAGAAAAAATAACATCAAGAGTATAGTTATTGTATCTGTTAATTAAAAAAAAAGAGAAAGGCCATCAGAAATAGAAGGTATCTAGCTACTCTACCAAGAGCAAACCCCATTTTTGAATTCTGTGATCATGCCTCTTTGAATAGGAAATTGCACTTTAGACCCTTATCCAAACCAAAACCAAAATATTTAATTGTCAAAGGAACCATAGTTCCTTACACATGGTCATGCTCATCTACACATGCCCATGCCTGTGTATGTCTGAGTTTACTTATTTATGTAAAGACTTATTTATGAGCCTAGATCTCCTGATATCCTCACTGGAATCTTTGCAGCAGAGAAATCATTCATGTTCCATCCAAGAGTGTCATGGATCATCCAAAGGTTTTGCTTCTGAGAGCTGCAAATTACATGCACAAATTTTTCCTGCCCACACACCTCCCTGGCATCTCTCAGCAATTCCTGTAAGGAGGAGAAGATCCAGCCCTGCCATTAGCCCAGGACTGGTTTCACCTACCCAGTTTGGTTCTCCTCCTCCATGGTTTGCTGAGCCATCTAATCCTTGAGTTTCTAAATGGAAATAACACATTGCCAAACACTAATGCTTATTATTACAGTCAACCAATTAAACTGTAATTCCACCATTGTTATCCACCAACACTCTTCCTGCTTAAGTGCAAGCTATGTTTACTTTATTACTGAGGAGCTCAAACATTTTCTTTCACAACAATGTATTCTCTTCCTCCTCCCACCTAAGCCCAGGTGAATGCTCATGAATCAGACCAATAACTAGAACAATGTTTTCACTTCTATACTGACATGGACAGATGCAGAAAGGCTGAGAATTAGCATTTTAAGTTTTAGGATCCATAGCAAGATTCTGCGAAAAAGGGAAAGATGGCAGAGAGTTAAAAAAAAAACTGAAAAAAAATCCTTCTTCTACACCCCAAACACAAGATGACCACATAGAGGAGATTTTCTCTTTTACAGTATCGCTGCTGAAGCTAGAAGTACCAGATCTGTTAAATCAAATGAAATAGCCATAAACGAAGAAATCAGATGGCAGAACAAGTAACACAAAACCTCAGACCCATTAGCACTGTGTAGCTAAAAATATTTTCGATTTTATTCCAATCTGCTCTGCAAAAAGCCTCTCCTATCCCACTAAACAGAATCTGCACCAATAACGGTTCACAGTTACATAGAGACAAAAACATGCAAATTCCTCTTCTACACTGTATTTAATAAACAGATTAATTTCCTCTGTGGTCCATATATAGACAGAAAATTGTTGGCTAACTCTCACAGACAATGCTTTATCTGTTCACTTATAGTCAGCTAAAGCAGTCAGAAATAGCAAATAAAAATACAGGACTCCTAATCTTCGATCCAGCTCAACTATTTTTAAAACTGGATGCAGAGAAGTTATGGAAGTAGGAAACAACACAGAAATCTCTATCTAGTGGTAAGGCACTGGTGATTTTTAGAACTCATTTTTAGCACCTTAGCTTCTTCAGGAACACTGCATATATGATGAAAAGGAAAAGTTAGTCTCTACACCTTGTATTCACAGCTAAATATGGAGTGCAGTGCTGGTAACCCACACTTAGGAAACATGGAACACTGTTTTCATTATCCTATAACCAGTTCAAAATAGCATCGTTAAGCTGACACCACCAGTGTACATCACCAGGAAAAGACTGTATTTATTTGAAAATCTTTACTCCATGTCAAAGGACCTCTGTATATGCTGCTCCCTCAAAACCTGAACTGATAAGAATCAGCCCCAACCACATATGCACACTCAGCATGAGACTTGTAGATCACAAAACATGTAGAAACTTGCTGCTTCTCAGGAAATGTCCACAATTGATTTTCAAATTCAAGACCAAATGTTAAATACCACAAAATACCCCTGTGCTGTTTATCTAACTCCTTAAACTGGAACCATCAGTGTGGTATCTGAGCACTTGAACACAACTGACAAACAGACACTTCACAGCATATCTCGTTATTACTACATTTTTCTGTCAGGCAAATATACAGATGCTTCTCTGTTCTCCAAAACAGATGTCTGCTGAACTCTGCACCTGTCCAAGACAGCAAGAGTGTTATTCAAGCCATTCACCTAAGGTCACATCCTTACAACACATTCTAAGCATCAGAAAGAAAATTACATCTAGACAAGTTCCTACTACATTAACAAGTCCAACAAATCACTAGGAATGCCTGTTCTTAAACACGTTCTCCAGCACAGAAAATAGCTCTGTCCTCTCCTCTGTGCCATCCCCAGAAACAGCACCCTAGAGGGGAGGATGGAGCTGCCTTCACTCAGATCTACCTCTTGCTACCAAGTCTTCTCTTTCTTCAGGCCATCAGGTGGGAAGAGCCCAGTTTAGTCTGCAAAAGTACTACACATTAGGATGGATAAGTTATGTTTTACTAAACTATAGATGTCAATTATAAAAAGCACACAGGACCAAAATGAGACACCACAACAGACTAGCAGTTTTCAGAAGGTGAAGAGGTCAGCATGTCCTAAATATTAAACACCCTACAAAAGCATTTATGATGCTTATGCAAACCGGGATACATGTTGTCATTCTCCAGATCACTCATTTTCCCCTCTCAAAGTAAAGAAAACTGTATCTACAGACACATGAGAGTGTTATAAACAGAGCAATGCAGTTTGCTAAGGGATGGGCAGCCCTGCAATCAACTACACAACCCAAGGCACCAAACCATGCTGGTGTCTCAGCATCATCTGGTCTCTCTTGCCCATACGATGTCTCACCATGAGGTATCACATGGGCAAGCTGTGTTTCATGGAACATGCCAGGATATATGCTCAACCAGAATTATGTTCTGCCCACATAAACTTTTATTACTAAGCATATGATTATTCAGTAGCATTTTGTTGGAATCCTTTTTCGTATCCTACCACATAATCATGACACCACACCAACTAGTAGAGAGCAAGGAGACAGGAGGACTGTGAGACTTCAGCTTTATCTTAGTCATCAACAACATATGTTACCCCACTGCACTGCAACGACACAAAGTAGTTGCTCTGCCATGGTCTAAGACATTTTGGGGCTCAAAATACATAACACAGAACAGTTCAACCTGTTTTCAAATGGGGGCTGTCACAGATACTTGTGAAATAGAAGTCTGTCTTGGAAAGGAATCCAGTCAGGTTTGTATCTACACAAATTGAAGCATGAAACCTTCCGGTAATGGTCTTAATGCTTATAATCTGCTCTTCATAAAATATCAGGGGTAAAAAAATACCACAGACCAAACTCAAACCAATAAATTTGCTTTCTTGAATGCTTATCATCAGCCCTGCCTACTGGACTTGCATGACCACCATCATGCAAGATGTTTGATTGCTTAACACCAGAGATTCAACGGTGGGAAGCTTCAATGGAGTCACAGTGATGAAATCAGAGTACGTCCACATAAACAGACTGCCTCCCTAGCTTGCTTGGGAGTAGAACAAGTCTGTTCTACTAAACTACTTACTCACAACAAGGCAGAAGGCAACCAAAGGGTACCCAGAAATGAAGACCTTTACAATATTGACAAGGAAGGAAGGTGTTCTACTGTGCAACCACTGGGAAGAGAAATGGGGAAAAAAATAAATAAAAAGAAGGGGGAAGGGGGGAGCAAGGACAAGAAATCATTTGTGCTGCAACAGAATTATGTTTGTTTAGGAAGGACAGGCTACCAGCCCAACAGTATTTAACAAATCCTAGCACTCCGGAAAAGATGGCTCTAGAAGTGACTTTAAGAGAAAGGCTACAGTATTCCTGGAAGAACAGGAAGAGGGTAAGTCGTATCTGAGGAGACTGCTTCCCTACCAGGAGTGCTTCAGCACACATTCACTACCAGAACCAGTCTTTCGAACTCAGCATTCAGTACTCAGTATCCCGAGCAGGAAAGCTAAGCAAAAGAATTCAGCTCTCAGATATGTGAAGTTCTGCTTCAAAATGAAAACATAGAGGGGAGTTATCCACATCTAGATCATTAATGCAGCTCTTAAGGAACATGATCTACACAAAACAAGTCAAAAATCAGCAATGTGACAAGTCACCCTCAAGGAGGGAAATTCAAAAGAGGTACTGAGGTAACTTGAAAAGGCAGCTACAATAACCCATAGAATTGATCTGATATCAGGAAGTATTTAGTATTATAAACCAGAAATGTTTTCAGGATAAATTAGATAAGGACTTTGTAGGCAATGAACTAAGGATATTTAAAGCATCCATTAAGTATCTGAATCTCATCAAGTATAGGCCTCAAGGAGATGGCCTGAACAAACTCAAGCATTCAGCTTCAAAGTGAGTCAGGGAAAGAGAGTGGCCTGTATACTTGTTCCAGAATTAGACATGTGTCTGCCTTGAGAGAAAAAAACATGGTTTCTTTTCAGGCAGGTAACCATCCAAGTTATGAGATTCAAAAACCCCAACCAAGACTTCATTTTAGGAAGCAGACTCCTTTGTTTTTCACAAACTCCCTTTCTCCCTTGCTTCAATTTCAGATTTTTTTGTCTTTACTCCATCCTATACTCTTCTTTACTTTCTATACACTTCTTTATTTTCTCAGAAAGGCACCTTCTGTACTCACATGGTTAATACAGAGGCCTGAACAACAGAAGTACAGTATATCCTATTATGCCTGTGTTCAGTGTCCTGTTCCTAAGCTACATCTGTTCTACAAAGCACCAAAAATAAATAAATTAGAACAATCAGTATTCACAAGAAAAGAAGGCTTTGAGACTTTACAGGATGAAGTGGTTCACTGGTTCCAGGACAGAAAAGCAGCAGCTATGAGAAATGCTCCAATCAACCACTCATCTGTAGAGCAACGGGAGAACAGAACAAAGAGTCAGAAGGTGAGCAGCAGGTGAGCTGGAGACACTGGATAGAGATTTTAGAACTTAGTTTTTTGAAAGCAGTAACAGAACAGTAGGCAATTTCTGATTTCCCTGCAAAGCCTAAATCAGGTACCCATCAACTCTAACACAGAGTGCACATGTAACACCTTTTTAGGTGGGTACATTCTATGCAAAGGGTAGATCACTTTGGGGCACCAAGCACCACAGTCTGAAGTCTGTGTGTATGTGCAGCAGAATGCTCTGCTGAGCATAACTCCTTATCAAAAGCTAAACACTGCTGGAGCAGAGATTCCTCCATGCAGGTATGGGATTTATAATCCCTTTCCTTAAACCACTAGTCAGGGCTTGGCAGGCATCAAAAGTGTCAGGTGATGAGAGGGGTTGAATTGTAGTATAAAACAGAAGAAAGATGTACTGGCCCAGCTTTACTCCACAGGTCGACAGACAAGAGAAAAAAAATTAATTCCAACCCCAGGTTTGTATGATGCTTTTTCCATCATGAAAGGCTGAACAATCCCTCACAAGCGTCTTCCCAAATTACAGATACTGGAAGGTCTGGGGTTTTAATTCCTACCTCTGCAATTTACTGTCTTGTATAAATTTCCCAAAACGGAACTAGTATGTGGGCTCTTCCCAACCTTCTCTCTTTGGCTCTCTCTTCTTCTCTCAACTACCTGTAGCTCTGCAGGCTTCTGAAAGAAACGTGAATCTGGTCTTCAACTGCCATTAATATTTTTAAATTACATGCAGAATAATCAGCATGAATTATTGTTCCTAATTATCAATATAGCAAGTTTAATGGCATACAATGAGTGCACAATAAATTTTAAATTATTACACCACGCAAGCTGACAATAATTTCTAGAGAGTTGTATAGTCAATTATGTGCCATGGTTCTAGCCACACAACACCACAGATTATGAGAAAATACTAACAGGCTTTCAATATGTATGCACACCTGCTGCTACAGAACAAGAACTGCAAAACTGCGTGCTCAGGCTCAATCTTGAATTCATGAGATATCAAGTGTTTTTAGTAGCCACTTACACCATTGTGGGCAAAACTCCAATCCTTTCCATTATTAAGGGGTTGTGCTTTGTGGGACAGAGCAAAGGGATGTGGTTTCCAAATGCAGATGTTATGGCTCCCATATAGGGAGGGTCAGAGAAAAGGCATTCCCTCATTTCCAGAATGTTTGGTGTTAGTAAGCAATTCTGTGGCTGGAACACTGTGCCATTAGCAGGAACAGAAGAGTTCACTAACTGTACACCCACTACATTTCTGAGGTCAGTGGGATGAAGTAGAAGTAGGGTGACAATGCCACAGGAACTACACTTTCTATTTAAAAAAGAAACAAAGGAAGAAGTTGGGTCACTACTGAGAAAAAAAAATGCAGCTATCAATTAACCCAGTGTATCTCCAGAACATTCATTAAGTTTACAAATACATGTCATTTTTATTATATTTGTTTCAATATCTGAAATGCATTTGAGGCCATATATACAATTCAGATATAGCAAGAGCAGATACAGAACCTCTTGCTCATCTCTTTCACAATAATTTCTAACTCATAGTCATGAAAATTGATGCAAAAATAAAGTTCTTCAGGTAAAGGCTGCTCGAAGACAATTTTTTTTTCAGATTTCACTAAAATCCAACCACTTAATATTAAAATACAAGAATGCAACCAAAAATATCCACAGAAGGTAACAGCAACAAATACCTCTTCCCCATCCTGAGCATACAACTATTGTTACACACCTGAACAAGCACTTGGTATTTACCCTGGCTCTGGAAGCAGGTTGAGCAAGCCACTAAAACTCCCTGGCATATAACTAAGTCACAGCTCACAGTATCCAACAGACTTTATCTTCCCACTCAATCTGGTCTGAAGAGAGCCCTGGGTAACTGCCCCATGGTAAATGTCAGCAAAGATGAAGTATTTGCTTTGTTCTGATGGCAGGCTCTTCACAATCACCCAAAAAAAAAAAAAAAGAAAAAGAAAAAGAAAAAAACCTGCCAAGAAGAAAGAGCTTATTCTGGATGCATGAAATGAGAACACTAGGCACAGGTAGCTAAATCTCTAGACAGCCCTCCTAAGACAGAGACCAAAGAAGTCTGGAACTGCTGTCAAGCATGGCTGCTGAAGATAAAGCATGAGGATGGATATAGCTACAGTGTCAGCAATTCTCATCTATAAGACTATTTAGTCAATTTATGAGATTTTCTAAGGTAAAAAGAAAATACAGCTATTACCCATGCCACAGCTGTGTGCAAAGAGTCCTACAGCACAGCCAGAAAGCCTCTCCCAAGTACAGCAAGTGCACACAATGAGCCCAGGAAATTGAAGACTCCCTAGTGAAGTGCTGTGAAATGAAAGTATATACATAAAACTGTATTATCTTCCCACCCTCCTCACTCACCACACCACTACCTTGCCTCATAGAGCACAGAGAACTTGTAACTACAGTAAAGACCACAGTCTTCCTAGTAGTTCCTCCCTGGAAGGATCTGCAACCATGGATTTCATTTTAAACATATTTAAGCTTTCCTTTTTCCTCTAAGTATCACAGTAGCTACAAGCAATTTTTAGTGAATTTGTTCTTGTCAGCTGCTGGTCCATGCTGCCACATCCACAGAGCTCTGCATTTGATGAATAACCCTCAGCATGGGAACACAGAGCAACATACTTCTGAGCCTCTTCTCCTTTCTGTGCTGCCACTACTGTGAAAATTTTTCACTCCCACAAATCCATCTTCTTCTCATTAACGTACTTACTAAGTGAGCAGGAAGCTCTTGCAATATGGCCCAATTTTCTGAAAATTTTGGGAAAATTTTTATTGGGGAAAGCAATTATTTGGTGTTTTCCTTAGTGTTTTTTTCATTCATCTTTCTCCATAATCTACTCTATGTAGAAGGAAAAATAAAGAAGTTCAGACAATGAAAACCTGATTCCTCAGGAGAGAGGCTCTGCCGACATCCCCAGAGCTTAATAGGATAAACAGAAAAGCTCCCTGGTCCCAAACTGAAATAGAGATGAGTATGTGCATGGTTCACTGTTACTTTCTGCATCAAAACTGAGATCTTAACCACGCTCACATCACCCAGTTAACCCAGTATAACCCTCATGTAGCAGACTCTCAACAGCAAGTTATAGAAGCTGTAACACTTCTCCAACATGCTGCTACAAAACCATGTAAACTTCAAGGGCTTCCCTGAAAGTCTGTCATCAGATTTCCTTGCATCAATGTCAGTTCTCTGATCTGTAGACAAAGGAAACAAGGGTAGACTTCAATAATCTGGTATGCAGCTTTCACCTGCCAGCAGGTGAAACATCTGAAGTCTAGACTAAACCTTTAAATGAATTTTGAGGTCACTTCCACAGCACTGATACACACACTCTGATGAGGATACACAGCAGGATTACATCACAGTAAGTGACTAAAATAATTAAATAGTATTGTTTTCAACACTGAATGCCTCTAAGGGGATGAGTTAACATTTACGTATCTCATAGCAGTGAAACTGATCTCTTGCATCTTAAATGTACCACCTCTCTGTTTCTGGGTTATAGCTTCTATCAGGATAATTCCCAGAAAGTTACATAGTGACTACATTACACACTGCTGGAGAAACAGGTGATACTCCTTTCCACTTCATATTGGGGTGTTTAGAAGTTCAATTTTATTCACAGAGTATTTACTCTCTGTCAAAATATGATGGGAAAAAATTCATTTCCACAAAGAACAGAGACATTTGTAGCTTAAGTTTTACAAAGTACTTGGGGCAGGTATCTCAGAAATGCCCAAATAGTCTCCAAAATTATAAAAAGATTTTGTTGGACCAGTTTCAGCAATGCTAGTATTTAAAAATTAAAGTGCTCAGCTTTTTGCAAAAAAAAAAAATAAATCTGAAGAAGTAAGATGGCCTTTATCAGACACTAGCCATTAGATGGCTTTATTTCACAGTGAAATCTTCCTCAAAATCAGAAGAAATGTTTCAAAATTCATCCACAATCAAGTTCTAATCTCTTTGTCCATAAAAAACTGACCAGCTTGGCTTCAAAATCTCATTCAATTTTCCCCTCAAGCTGGTAAATTTCCTCTTCTATGCCTACTCCATCCTTTGTAACACAAAACAGAACATTAAAAAGATACAACTAACACCTGTATTTAAGTCAGTTCAGTCTTTAATGAATTACAGTGTCTGAAATCAAACTGCACAGTAGCAATATACTCCATCATGTGCAGTTATGAGAGACACGAGTGCAGTGTCATCAGCATCTCTGGTGAAAAAATCCATTCCCCTGGTTTATCACAGCACAAAGTTAAGAAGGAGCCTTGTAAGAATTCAGGGAACACAGATATTAATAGCCAAGAAAAAAATCATTAAACCATAAAATGGAATATTTCTTCTATTGCACAGCTCTGAATATTGGTCCATCATCTCATAACTAAAGTGTAATAAACCGTATGTACTCTCCCAAAGCATATCGGAAAGTTTTAAGACAGAATTAGACACTGAGTAACAGGAATTGGTTGTTCATTTTTTAATGTGAAGTTATCCACTGAGATAGTCCCATAAACCAAGGACTCTTGATTGTTAAACACAGCTGATTTATCAAATCCATTCTCTAATTGTCATCATTTCAAATTAACACTAAAATCCTTGTCCCTGCCTTTCTCAGAGTATCCAGAGCAGCTCTTCTCTTAGATGGTTATAATCCAAATTTTGAATAACTGGTGCTTACTAGAGATAAATATAATTAATTCTCAGTTGAAATCAGCTTATTCAAGAAAAATAATTAGAAATTAAGAAAAAAAATAGCACATTCAGGAGCAACATAAAACATACTACAAGCAGCAGGCCTGTAGCGCTTCCTTCTTCTGCATTAAAGTATTCTGCAGCTTGACCCAAAATATTTCCAATTACCTGTTTGCATTTGCATTATATTCTAGAAGAAGAAGGAATGGTAGTTAAGACTGTTTCAGATTGAACAGATGTTTCTTCATCCTCTGGCATCACTCCTTCATCAAATTATTTTTTACTGTACAATTATTATTTATTATTATACAATTTCACATTCCTCAAGAAATGATGAAGAGAAAAAAATATTTGACTGGCAGCCACCTGATGACTTTACAGTTCTCATAAGAACTGGAGATTAGCTATGAAAACATCCTCTCAAACCCTGAAGTGCAGACACGATAATCACTATAAATTTTGCCACAAAGGTAAATATGCCCTACACAAGTGAGGTGTAATGTCACTGCTACAAGTTACCCGATGTTTCTTCAGGTTTTCATTTTGCAGTTCTTCTGTAGACCTGTTGGCATAAAAGAGGAACAATCCCTGCCAGTTGTATGGATACAGCACTGCAATGGACCTTACCCAAAGCCACTTCAGCAAGCAGTGGAAAAAGGAAAGATTCTTATCAGCTTTATGTGAGACCTTCAATCTTAAAAATGAAAAATCAGTTTGCAGCATGTTCACAGATGTTTTCTTTCAGTCCTTCCTTCCCAGAAAATATGACTCAGACTTTATACCATTAAACACTTTATATCTTATCCTCCACGTACCTGGTAACCTCAGAGCAAGAAAAAATTTAATGTCACAGAAGTATGAAAAAATTGTGTTTTAGTCAAAGTTTAATGGCAATTCCATTTTCCTTCATATGATTAATATATCCTAGAATTTATTACAAGGGTCATATTTACATTTTATCACAATTTCTATTCAAACCCAAAGAGCAAAAGAAGCCATACTTGTAAATATAAAGTTTTCAAAAAACCTGGTCTGCTCAAGCTTATATATGGGGGAAAGAAGTGCCGATTAGATCTTTTAGTCAAAATAACCCTTTTCTTCATAGAAATGCCTTCCTGAGATAGAAGGGCCCTCCTCACCATACCAACTTGCAAAGCAAATAAGCAAATAACCAACATCCTTGGAAAACAGATCCTTCCACTTCACTGTGAAATGCATTTTAAGTAAGAAACAAAAACTACAGTTGCAGAAGTACTAAGTAGAGGATGAACTTTAGCTAAATGTAGCCATAAATGTAGGAAGTTGCTTTTCATGAACAATAATTGGTACTCCCACTGAAGTAAATGCACATAATTACTTATTTTGCAAAGACACACATTCATGCACATTACTGGCAAGTAAGTATAGGTCTGTCCTCTGATTTCCAGATGCTGATGAGAGCACTCCATGTACCTAGCTGCCACATCACTCCTGGTTTAAAAAGCCTTAGGTTAAGATTTGCCACCTTTTCAAAACAGCCGGGCTCAACTCCAAATGCTAAATTACACATTGAGCAAATGCTAAGAGAAAGTTACATGATGGCAGCCACTTAAATGATGTTCACACTCTTGTGAAAAGCTCAGCTTTAAGTGAACACAATCTGTCATACAGACTTAGGTTTTCCAGGCCTTCCATAGATGCTGGTGTGTAGCCCCTCATCCTCATCTTTAGCAACACTGAACAGTTGCACCTTCTTATGCTTGTTTTACACAACATGTGGTTGGCTTCAATATAGCAGCTGTCACCTCTGTCAGACTGCACTTTATCCAAGATGCTGCTGGAAGTCTGGGCAACACAGCAGTGGGGAGCAAAGCCCACATTTTAGCAATACAAAATGCCATTTTAGCACGTGCTCACAGCCAGCTCATTATTCAACACCCCTATCAAAGTGAGGACACTACACTGTCATTAGCATGTCTGAGAAAACATTGAAAGGCACAACTTCAAGAAAGGTACATGCATTCAGCCAATGGCTTATTCAGCTACTTGAGCTCTTTGCTGAGGAATCTGGCCCCTTGACTGCATAATATTAAGAACTGAAGACATTGAAGGTAGCAGATGTCAAAGCTACCACCAGACATGGAAATTCATAAGCCTCTTTCTTCTTGCATATGACCCGAACTTTCCAGATGGGAAGTATTTTATATGCAAGGTTTTGGTCTGTCTTCTGCAATTACTCTTTTATGGAGGAAGTTTTATTTTTCTTGCTAATCCTACCACTTATGAAAGCAGCTGCCTCTGCTCCCACAGCAAGTACTACGCGTTGCAGGATCCATCCTAGTATTTGGGAATCAGTCAAGCTTGATGAAAAGCTCCCAGTTCCAACAGCAATACTACAAAAATATCCCACTGAAAGCTATCCAACACTGGAACTTCTTGCAAAGCTATGATGAAATGTTCAGCAACAGTCTATCATGTTTTTGTGCAATTACTGTATAAGCAGATGGTCTTTTTTTTCCTCCCTTCAAATTATAGTAGTTTCAGTGCAATACAATTATCAAACTCTACTTCCAGGTAAGAGTGTATTCAGATTTATCTTTTTTATCTCTTCCTATCCACTCTTCCACCTCTTCAAGCCTACCATGTTTGGACACTCATTTCATTCACATCTATTTCCTCAACGCTTGATGAACCTCAGGAGAAACAGGATTGCTCATATCAGCCAAAGAGCCACACAGGTCCCTACACATGTCAGCACTTACCACGAACTAAGTGAACACATAGTGCCTCACACAAACAGCAACCTCACCTTATTTTGAAGTATTTTACTAAAAATAGCATGAAAAAATGAAAATAAACTAATGGATGCTGTCAAAACCTGATGAAGAGATTCAGTTTAAATATTGGCTCTTCAGCTTCAGAGTAAACTTCATCTTAGCAATTAAGAAACTACCTGACTCACCACTCTAAAGTAGATTGAGGGAGCAACAAGTTGGGGGAAAGGGGAGAGGAGCAAAAAAACAAATAAAGAAACCTATGAACAGCTCATAATGCCCCAGAAAAATTAAGTGTATTTTCCGAAACACACACACTCTGTAGAAGCAGTTATGCTGGTCCCAACACCATAGCTGATGACTCAGCTGACTATCTGGCAGTTCAAAATTGGTGGGTTTGGGGTCCTTTTCCTCCTCTGTTGACATTACTAAGTAGAATCAAGTCCATTCCATTTGACAGCCTGAATCTGGCTAATTGTAGTAAATTTGGTCTTTTGCTCATGGACTAGAGATGCCAGAAAAGTCAACCAAACTACCTGCAAGGGGTCAGAGTAGACAAAACAGAGAGCCAGGCCAGAAGCCCCCCTTCTCAGCACATTTGCAGAGAAGGCAACAACACTTCAGGTTGCTTGGACAACGTGCTCGTAGAAAAAGCTGACAGAGAAGCACTTACAAATCAGCAGTTTTAAATCAACATCCATTTCCAGCTGTGAGCCAAAGAAAATGTGAATACACTGTTTAGTAGCATTGCCACGGACTGCAACACGCAGTGTCATTGCAGAGGACACCAGTAGGGCCTGGCCTGATGGATAAAAGACCCCAGAGCAGCGCTCCCAAGTGAGCCCACTTCTTCACAAGTCTCTGATCTATAAACGCAAAACCCAAAAAGCAGGTGACATGCTGATATGCACCCAGCACCACCTCGGAGTTGAATACTTCATCCAATGGCCACAACTCCCCCTGATTATATGCACTGATATTTTTTCAAATAACCGGTAACTTCTTACTTGGTCACTATGATGTAGGTGGAAAAAAAAACCCAAACCACACTCCTGTACACTGACTTATTTCATTACAATATCATTATTCATTAGTATTGTAAGCAAAGAAAGTAACTGTGGAATTGCTCAGAAATGCCTCCAGAATGCCACAACAGTGTTTCACAGAACCACAGAAGAGGTAAGGCTGGAATGGACCACAGTGGGCAATCCAATCCAACCTCCCTGCTTAAGCAGGGTCATCCTAGAGCACATGGCACAGGATTGCATCCAGATGGTTCTTGAGTATCTCCAGGGAGGGAGGCTCCACAGTCATTCTGGGCAACTTGTTCCAATGAGTAGCCACCCACATGACAGAGAAATACTTCCTCATGTTCAGGTGAAAAATCCTGCAGATCACTTTCTTCCCATTGTCTCTTTTCCTATTTCCTTATGCTAAGCTGAGGTGTTTTTTCCAAAGGCTGACCAAAACAAAAAATCCCTTAAGTGTTTGCTCCCACTTTTCAGATACACAGTACAGCTCTGAGAAACAACCACATTCCTACCAGCACTCCAATGATGATGTGAACAATAAACCTACCCCTTGAAATGTGGAAGAGCACTGCAGCAGCCAGACCACCTAGAGCCTGTGCCATATACGCCTCTCCACACCCAGCTGTGTGCAGCATCAAGTCTGTTATCTGTGCTGTAACACCGTCTGCCCAGCAATCACCCACTTCAGTTTAAACTAATAATGGAATGTAACTCAATCAAGTTTTCTTTAATCCTGCAGCACACACTGAATGTCCAAAGCAATCCATTTTTAAGTGGCGTGCTACTCTTCACTCCATACGCCAAAAAATACGGTCAATTTTTACAGCAACACATTTCATCGCACATTTCGAGGCCTGTAGACGGGAAAAGCTGGACACTGTTTGCATCATCTTACTGAGAAAGTGATTCCAACCTAAGTTCCTATACAGACATTACGTCCTTTATTTCCCAGTTGCATTCAGAAAGGTTAATCACCTTTTGGCTGAGCGCTTAGCTGGCAAGTTTTTATAGATTATTATCCTTTAGGTTGTGGCAGGAGTTGCTTGCACACACCAAACCATAGAGTTGAGCCTTCACATAAGAACTTCGGTGTCACTGGTTCAACTGCCTACTGATTTTCACAGATTTTAACATTGCCACTTGTAATCACAAGCAGATGAAGTTCAACCTGCTGTCATGCAGAGGTGAAATATTAAAAATTAAGCACAAGCAACCTTATGTCATACCCCAGCGGTCTGTACTCAAATCAGCTGCTTGTGTGACACTACATGCAGAGCCTCAGATATGAGTCCTAGAAGTCTTGGCAAATGACACACTCTATCAAATGTGTGCGTGCTCAACCCATAATGCTCTAACTTTGAGAAAAGGGAAAAAGTAATGAATACTGCCTATAGAATTAAATATGAAATTATTTTAAAAATTACAGTATTTCAGCATAAAGTTCTCTTCTTTGTGAAGAAGTCTCACAACTGTTTATTAAGACTCCAACAGCACTGCACAGACCACATGGGCAGGACTGTATCTTCTCCAACACCCTGTGGGCTGTGGCACCTAAGGGCGGATAATCTGCTCAAGGGACGCATAAGATGACTTATGAACTTTCATTTTGGGGAACTATTTCCTGTAAGCTTTTCTGGTGTAACGTGATGCAGGGTATCGGAAAAGCTAAGAATCTGAGTATAAAAAATCCCAGTAATATCACAATGGTATGCCTGCACCACGTCGGCTCATAAATTACACAGTTTTGCGGTGTGTGGTTTTGTTACCTCATACTAGGCATCGTGATAATTATGAGAACCACACCTTGCATCTTGCTGACCTATAATGCTACATTTATGTAACGTTACACTCGCAATTTAAGCTTCAATGATTTTTTTTCAGGTATTCAGGCAGGCTTATTAAAACTTTAATAAACTGGAATGCGTGCTAGCTTCGTCGTTTTGTAGCAGCACTGCTTCTTCATACTTCCAGCGAAACACTCAGTCCCTAGGTACTTAAAACTTCTGAATTTTTTCCCCTAGTTTTAAAACTTGGTCTGCTTCAAAGAACTAGACCGGTTTTCTATAGCTTAAGCGCTGTGTTTTATTAGCAAAGAGAGGAAGTCGGGAAGATGAAGATGGGAAGCAAGCGGCGCAGCAGCCAAGGCAGCACACCTGCCGAGGCGGGAAGGCGCGAGGAGGCGGCAGTGCCGTGCCCGGCTGCGGACGAGATGCTTTTGCCGGCAGACCCTGCGCTCCGGCACGCCTGAGGCCCGGCCGGGCGCGGGCAGGCCGGTCCCGCCGGAGCGGGGAGAGGGAAAGTTGGCGCCCGCGGCCGGCCGGGAGCCGCGCCGCC
>VWYI01018871.1:0-22253 GCA_013399455.1 Anthoscopus minutus | reverse complement strand
CAGCTGTGCTGCCCCGGCGGCGGCCGCCGGCGGCGGGAGGAGCAGGGCACCCGCGCCGCCCTCCGCCGCCGGGGGACACCGCGCCGCCTCGTCCGGCTCCGCGCGGGGCTGGGGGGAAGTGGGGAGAACTTTCCCCCTCAGCCTCTCGAAGGCAGCGGCGGGGCTGGGGTCTCCTCCTGCGGCCGGTGAGGCGAGACGAGATGCTCCGGGGTAGTTGCTGCGGCCAGGAAGGTGGCGCCCGCCCCAGGGGGGTCACGCAGCCGCCGGGAGTTGGCTCCTAACGCGGCCGTCACCTCCACTCTCCCTGGGGCGGGGAGCAACCAGCCCTCGCAGAGGTGGCTAAACTGAGGGGCGGTCGCTCCTTCCCCAAAGGAATCGAGGCCGCCGAACACTACCTTCACCTGCTCGGCGATGAGCCGCAGGCCCCGGGCAGCTGGTTAGGATATTGGGGTCCCCTCGGCCGATGAGCCGGCTACGGTCCCACTTCCCCCTGAGCTGCGGGTCACAGATCCCCGAACTAGATCCTCCCCGCCTTCGCCTCCCGCTGAGGCGAGTCGAGGGTGTGAGACTGCGGCCCTGGGGAGAAAAGTTAAACAGGAGTAGCACACACATCGCTCCCAAATCCTATTTTGACTTTGTCTCCAGAAAGCTATTCAGCAGAGAGGCTGATTAATTGATTTTAATGAAGGTCTCCCTAGGCTCAAATTTGCAGACAGCTTTATTTAAAAGAAAAAAAAAACCAGATTGCTTGTCAGGAAGGCTCTCATTTCCCCCCCCACTTCTGTTTTACATTAATCTTTTTTTATAATTACAAGACTCTACCAAATTGTTAATAATTTTGAACAAAAGTGGGGCTAAAAAAAGCCTCGGAGTCTGCATGAGGCTCTGAATTGTATGGACATAAGTGGTTCTATGGATCCTGCTGACAGATGATAGTCCCAAGCTGTTATCTCTGTAAAATCAAGCATGTGTACAAGACTAAGCCTAACCCTTCCATGTCTTGTTACCTGTATTGCAGGTAAGGATGTTCCTAGCAGTAGAATGGTTAGTGAATGAAAAAATGAGTGTTTGCCCATTTGCTAAAAGGACAAAAACTTTTGGATCTAGTTCCCAGTCTCCTGTATATCAGAAAACCCATCATTTGTGTGGAGAATATAAGCTTTATCTTGCAGTTTATTTTAGTCATTTTCTTACATCCTCACTTCAATATTTTTCTGAGGTTTTGCCCTCATCCACTTGTATTTTTCTGTATTTTTAAACCCACTCCTTATAGTTTACATCAAAGCAAACAAAACAAAGGCAAAGTCTTTCCAGAAGAATACCATGTGGAGAGGAGCATTCTCTTACTTCAACACTCCGCCCAAGCTGGAGTTTGTAAATAGAGTTTGCATAGCCATGAGATGCTGAAACATAGAACTATTACACTAAAAAAAAAGAATAGTAACATGGGCACATGTCTGCAGTATGTTTTCAAGATTCACTGCGGTCAATGTATAGTTTAGAAGACTGAAGAACTGCTGGTTTTGGGTATTTCATGGAAATGAATAATTGTTTTGAGTAATACAGAGGCACATCTGTCATTTGGTCCACCTGTTTCAAGCATAGCTACTTCACATTTTACTAATCTTCTAATTTCTCCACTGTCTTTCTGGTATTATCAAAGGAATTTGCTCACTGTGAGTTCACTCAGTGAAGGAGTTGTTCCTACCTAAGATGATAATTCTGGAAACTCATGCCACACAAGCTGCTGTAATGAATAATACCACAAAGTTAGGTTCGTGGAAGTGCCCTTGTAACCAAGACAAAACAAACAAATAGTGAGTGTGGAAGAGGAGTGCAAAGGGAAGATAAGCATCTTCCTCAATAAATTGCAGTTTCAGACACTAATCTGTGGAATCAAACACATAGGCCTTTTTAAATATATGGGTAAAAATTGTCTTGATGTCATTCACCAGCATAATTCAAATAGACGTTTCTAGGCAGTAAATCAAGATTAATCAGAATGAGTATTAAATATAAGTATTTCATGTGGCTAATCTATCAAGGTCAACAGATATGTGATTTAGTCTGTTATGAAACAAAACTGATAAATATTGTATTGTTACCAAAGAATTTTAATAGCTATTGATGAAGAGCAGTGGTCACCTACAAAGAAATCAAAGTGGGTTTGTAGCTGTCTAGTAATAAACATTATGGTTAACCACCTGCTAGTAACATACAATGTAATGATTGCTTTCTAATGTGTGAACTTGTCCAGTTAGTGCAGGTCTCTTTTCATTAATGGTTTGCTAAACTCTCAGGATTTTTGTGACCCTTTGAGGTAGAGAGAGAGCTCAGTTCTTGCAGCAGTCAAGGAGAGCTGGAAAGCCAGGAGTTGCTGGTGTGCCATAGGGATTCCATTCAGTATCTTTTGATGAAATTACTCCTATTCTGTAGGGTCTGTTTTTGTACATACTCAACTTTGATGGCTTCAGTAGAAGTTAGGGTAGTTAAACCACTTCATATGTTGTTTCCTATGATTCAAAAACTTGGAACATTCTACCTGTTCTTCCATAATTGTGGAAGGCATTTCTTCCCAATACAGTGAAGGAGTTTCTTCCCCTGGTTTTGATGTCCGGACTCATGACAGACAGACACGAACAGATGCAATGAAGACTGCCTCCAAAATTGACTCTTCCCATCCCTGATTTGCTATTGTTATGTTGCCATCTGTGTATTACAGACAAAATACATGATGTCCTGATAAGTGGTGCTTGTAGAAAGAACACCCACTCTTCCTCATTTATTTGTTGTTCTTTCCTCTAGTACCTGGGAGGTGGAGTAATTTTACCAAACTTCTTATCAGTAGTTTATCTGATCCAGAATGTTCTGAAGTTCCTTATTATGAATGATCACAATGTGAAGAGTGTTGCTCGTCACGGGTCAGTGTTGGGACTGGCACTGTCTAACATCTTTGTTGGTAACATGGGCAGTGAGATTGAGGGCACCTTCAGCAAGTTTGCCAACGACATGCTGGAGGGAAAGTTCACCAGCTAGAGGGACCTTGACAGGCCTGAAAGATGGGCTAGTGCATTCCTGTGGGAGATCAACAAGGCTAAGTGCAAGGTTCTGCATATGGATCAGGGAAATTCTAGGCACAAATTCTGTCTGGGCAGGGACTGGATTGCAAACAGCCCTGCAGAGAAGGACTTGAGAGTGTTGGAAGATGAGAAGTCTGACATGACCTGTCAATGTGCGCTTCATCTCAGAAACCCAAACGTGTCCTGGGCTGCATTCTGCGTGGCCAGCTGGTCAGGGGATGTGATCCTCCCCCTCTACTCTGCTCTCCTGAGTCCTCACCTGGAGGGCTGCATCCAGCTCTGGAATCCCCAACATAAGAAGGATGTGGACCTGTTGGAACAAGTGCAGAATAAGGCCACAAAGATGGTCATAAGGCTGGAGCCTATCTCCTATGATGATAAGCTGGAAGTTGGAGTAGTGCAGCCTGGAGAAGAGAAGAAACAACTTTCAGTGCCAAAAGGGAGAAGGTTGGAAAGGGGCTTTTGGCAAGGGTTTGTAGTAATAGGGCAAGGAATGATAGCTTTAAACTGAAGAGGGTAGGTTTAGATTACATATCAGGAAGGAATTCTTTACTCTGAGTGTGGTAAGACACTGGCACAAGTTGCCCAGGGAAGTTGTTGGGGTGCCCCATCCCTGGAAGTATCCAAGACAGTGTTGGATGGGGCTTTGAGCAACCAGGTCTAGTGGAAGGTGTCCTTGCCGTTTTCAGAGGGAGATCTTTAGGGTCCCTTCCAACCCAAACCATTCTATGATTCTATGAGCATTTTCTTATTCAGGCTTTATTAGGATAGAGAGCTTGCACATCTATATGACGAACTGCCAAAGTGCTCAGGAGCTGCCCTGTTATTTTGTTCTGTGGGAGAAATAAATGGATATTAGGCCCAAGTGATTTGTCAAGCCAGAGCTAATTGCTGAGTAGATGCATTTCAGAGGTATTAATAGCTACTGTAAAGGATACTTCATATAAATGGAGCTGAGAGAAATCTCAAACAGCTTGTAGGAACTTGTTTTATTTGTTTTTGAAGAAGTTATTTTGAAGACCCCCTAAGACCCTTAGTTTAACAATCATTCCATCTTGGACAGACTCTTAGGCACAACTGAGAGCAGGAGTGCATGTAAGCAGGGTGTGCTGCTACTCAGACCTTCTGTAAAGGCTGAGGGCTGATTAACTGAGTAGATTTCTAGATCATCTGATTACCTGCATTAAAATGCATATGTTGGGACTGCATTTTTCTTGACTAACATAATATCTTGTGCCCCACTTTAAGCCCATTTTAGAGAGTAAAAACATGTTTACCTTAAACTGATGTTTTATCATCCTGAACCCCTTATCTCCTTGAATAGTTTGGCTCTTGGACCCTGTTCAATGCCTTTTGACTGCTACTCTTTCTAATAAACAATTTTAACTAATAACTTAGAAGTTACATTTTGGTAATCAACTGGTTTAACTGCTGGGCCTTAACTGTGGATGGGTTACTACCAGCCACTCATACAGTTCTGGATTCCCAAAAGCCAGTTATTCTGTCCTAATGCTTTCTGAAGGCTAGAGATCTGAATCTGAAAAACTTGGTAGTTGCTACACTTGGTGTAGAGTGATAAGATTTTTATTGAAGACACCAGCCCCCCATCAGATAGTAAGGAAAAAGCCAAGATTTTCTTTAGAGTCTCATTTAAAACATAGTTTAGGTTGACAACACAGATCTGTGAAACTTTTTAAAATTACTCTTTTAAAACTACATATTCTGACTCTAACACTACAATAGTCATACTTGAAAATATCAACTTAAGGAAAAAATAAACCAAGGGTAATAGGATATAATAAAGAAATTATTTGCCTCACCTTCCCTTAAAAAATTACTGATTTATTCTTCAATAACATGTTGAAAAATTTTCTCTCTTCTCGCCTCTGCATACCGACCATAAACAGAAACGTCACAAAATTTGCGAAGATTTCATAACAGAGACATATCACTGCTGCAAAATAATTACACAAGTAAATCATATTTATGCAGTTTGTGTCACGAGAATCCTATTTTTAATTTATACTGCTGAATTAGTTTTCTCTTGGCAGTGTACTGTATAGCTTCAGGGTGCAATGGAAAAACAAAATGTTAAGCTGGGAAAACACTGTATTCCCCACTAGTTCCAGATGCCCCAAAACAATAGATAGAAATCCTGCTTAGTTGAACTTTCTGAAAGACTTCACATTTTCAGAGGACAAAGCTTCAGCTAAACAGGAGATCAAAATGCCTCTGTATTTCCAGTTACCTGTAGCATATAAAAAATATGTTTTGATAACTTCAGAAAATTTGAAGCTAGCATGATCTTATAGCATAAATTACTATTACAGTGTTAGTCTGCCCTGGAATTATAAAATGCCAGCTATTTCAATGGTCTCTTGTAAAAGCCCACAGTTACATAGGTATTGAATAACCTACTCTCTTCCTACTGTAGATTATAGTGGAATACTTTGCCAAAATCTTACATGTTGTTTCACTCAGACAATTGGGGATAATTAGCACATTCATTTAAAAATAACTGGCAATTTAAAAATAAAGTAATGCAATTTGTAAGTTTATCTTAATGAAAGGTAAATTTGTTCTTTAATGAAGATTAGTGGTATAGAATGAAGCTTTCATTTTAATAGCTTTTACAGCATCTTAAAACTGCAGAAGTCTATAATTTTTAAATTTTTGCCTTCTCCACTTTTACTTCCTAAATTGAGTCCTCAAGTCGTAACCAGATTTCGTGGCATCTGCTGACATCCTAATTGGCAAAGTCAATTATAAGAGACAAGTTCTTTCCAAAGTTTACTAAGATTATATTATCATTTTCACCAAAAAAAAAAAAAAGCAACAAAAAACAAATTAGAATGAGCATTTCTTAGTGCTCTTTCTTTGGAGTAGAAGTGTCATCACAAATGACAGAGAATCAAACTCTCTTACCCTCTGGCCCTGATTTATGATTTATCATTTATGATGCTGTAGTCACAGGGTGATTTAAAGAAGTTATAAGGCTATAACTTAGCCCAGTGATCTGGAGTCCAAAGACATGGGACAAAAATCCCACGTGATTTTGTGCTATGTCACGTTGCCCTTCCTGTTCACCTATTCCTCTGCCCCAAATCAAAGTTTATTTAAGAAAATCCAAGTCCTTCTTTTCTGGATTTCCCTGTTACAGGGAGCTGTGTATTTCAGAGCCTACAAATTCAGAACAGACTCTCTTCTGTTTAGCCTGAAAATTTCCTATTTAAAAATTCTTCACTGAGCCAGGAATAATGGTGACAGGAAGAATTCTGCAATGAGAGATAGGTGCCAGCAAAAATCCACTCACTAAATCACATGTGGGGTTGGAGAATCTTTGGTGTTCAGTCAATTCCTCAGGGAATTCTCGCTCTTCTTAAAAGACATACCTCTTCTCGTTCTTAAATTTGGTGGGGGAAAAGAAGGGTTTGGCATAAAGTTAACTTACGGCTTTGGAGATGGATGGCAGTTTCTAAAAAAAGAGAATCAGGTAACTTTGTTAACAGGAGGCTTGGCAATTGTTGGCTGTGGAGCCTGACATAATTGGAAATGAGATCCGGAGTTCAGAGTAAGATTCATTTGCAAATGAAAGAAACACCCATCTTAGTAAACGCCTCAAATGATCTTCTGGGCTGACTGAACTGTCAGAAGCTGAGCTGCAAGAATATTGCAAATCAGTTGCTATCACCACCAAGAGTGGTTTGTCACATAGACATGTATTTCTTGTGACAGCTGAAATCAGAGATACAGGCAGTGTGCCTGTTATCATCACATGGATTGAGAGATGTGAATATGGACACTTCAATCCTGAACAAAAGAACAAAAAGCCATCAGCTAGTGGAAGTTTAGATAGTTCTCCAGTAACAGCTGAAGACTTTTTATGAAGATTTTCTGCCTTCCCCTGAGCAGATTGCTAAACATAGTTTATGTGGAATCACCTGTTCAAATATACAAATACATTGTATCATTGGAAGTAGCTATGGAACAGGAATAAAGGAAATGAAATCTTTGGAAAATTAAAGTGGAATATTAAAATTTTGCCATGCCAAAAATACAGAATGAGGAAATCAGATTAATATTACACTGCTAGAAAAAATAAAAAGCAATGGGGAGAAAATATGTAAGTAGTTATAGAAACATGGGAAAGATGATCAAGAATGGGGATCTAACACTTTCACAGACAGTATTTTCTGTATGCCATCCTAGGCAAGGGATACAATTCCATATCATATAGTATATGAATACCCAGTGGAGAAAAGTGCTGAGTAGACCCAAAGGCTCCATTGTTTCCTTCAGAGGAATGCACAGTTGGGAAGGCTTCAAGGACTCTTTTGATACCTTTCAATGTGTATTACATCATAAATCTTACATTAAAATTTAAAAAAGAACAAAAAGTTGGCATGTTCCTACAACATTTATCCTTTTCCTCATCTTGATAACAAGGTATAAGAGTTGGAAGCTGTGAGATACATGATTGAAACCCACACTCATTTTCTGTACCTTTTGACTTGTGCACTGACTTCAGTGTGATCTTAAGTATTAAGCACTTTGCAGAATTTTGTCTGTAAACAGCCGCAGAAGCTTCTGCTTTACATAAACAAAAAACTACTCATCATAGCTGCAGAAAGTCATGGGGTTTTTTCTAAACAAACAAACAAAAATGCCTGTGCATAATGCAGTATTTGGAAAGAAACTCGGACATTACTCACTCTTCAGAACATCTTCTGGTTGGAGATTTCACATGAAACAACCCCCCCATCCCAAAAGTATCAAAGGACACAGTGAAATGTGTCCTTATTCCTGATTTTCTCCTCTGTATGGACCAAACAGAACAGATATTATTTTCAAGAGCTCACTCACTTCTTTCTGCCCTTGTTTGGAGTTCAGATTACTTGTGCTTATTTCATTGCTTGTAACAATCCATCTTCCAGTATATAATCTAAACCCAACATTCTACCAGAAAGAAAAAAATAGGGAGCTTAATAAACAGAAAACTTGATTGGCTCTTTTCTGAAAGAGAATCACCAGTGCATATATGTGATTTTTTTTTCTACAACAATTTTACTAGTTTATTTTATATAGTTTTGGGGTATACGAGTGTGTGGGGTATATTCTTCTGTAGAAGTGTTGAATTAGAGATTTCTTTTGTGTTTAACAGATGTGACTCCTTGTGATGACAGTAAAAATGTATTCAAGCAAAGTAAAAAATGTATGGCAAGCAAAGTTCACACTTTGTCTTCATCTCATTTGTGTAGCACATTTTGAGCTTAGCTGTAGCTTGAGACGCTGCATTTTCATATTGTATTGTCTTGAAAGTATATATAAGTATCACCTCTTAAATTGTAAAATGATTCTTTGCTATACAAAAATAGAAAAAATATAATTTAATTTAAAACTCTTACTATGCAAGAATATTTTCTTTCTATCTCCTCAGAGTATTAATAATCAGATATTCCTGGTTGCTCTTTTGTTTTGATAACGGCTTTTTCTTTTGAGCATTGTCACAATATTTTTTGTATGCGTACAAGAATAATTAGATCTTTAAACTTAGTGAATTTATGTAGATTAGAAAGACTCTTTTAACTGAAGTAAACTATTACAGAGCTATAAAAGTTGTTGTAGCTTTCATTTAGGGTAGAATTTTAGAGAAAATACTAAATCAGGCGATGCAATGTGTAACTCTGGCCATACCTGAACCTCCACGCCCCAGTTTTCCACTGGCCTTGACCATAGAAAAGAGATGGGTTCCTTTTCCCCATCACTTTACTAACCCCAGCTGAAGTCAAAGGAGTTCCACACTTATGTGGTTTACATGAAGTTCACAGCTGGTTTGCAGTGCCAAAGTTTTCAGTGTACAGTTCTTCTACCAGATCTGCAGTGTCAGACTTCACAAGATTGGCAGTGGGGAATTTATGATTCACTTTGTTCCAGTTTTGTTCTGATTTTTTTGTAGTTTCTGCTGTCTGGTAAAGCAAGAGCCATTCTTTTTCGTCCTTTCTCCAGGATAAACTAACCTTTCGTCCTTTCTCCATGATAAACATATTCTCTGTTAGTTAGACTGCTAGTACTCAGGCAATATCCTCAATTCTGCAGTGAGTGTCTTGTGCACCTTTGATCTTGCATGACAGTGATGATGACGACGGCTCAACTTAACTCTTGAGAGCATGATTTCCTTAGTGAAAGGATGGGGATGAGCCTTGAGAAGGTTCTGTATGCCATATTTTCCCACCTCCTATCAATGCATTTGGAACAAAAAAAAAAGGAGAAGAGAAAATCACTGGAGAACCACAAGAGGCTAGTGTAGGTGGTCATATTTCTCTTGCTGCTGGAGATGAGTTACCTTAATTGACAAGGACAAACCTAGCCCAGAAAGAAGCTCAGTTTATTGGTCGACAACAAATGCAGACAGTTTGGTAAAGTGAAAGAAATTTGCTTTTGTTTTATTCACCACTGTTGAAGTTCCAGAGGGAAGCATTTGACATGGTACTGAGTTTTAAAGACCTTAGTGAGTCTAAAGACTAGTTATCCTTGAAAACAACTGTTAGAATTGATTTAGGCATGTTACCAGATCCCTTCTTCATTTTACAAAGTAGACTTGTGCAGGCTGTTTTCAGGTGAGAGGTCTATTTCCTAGCAAGCTCCAGGCTAAATCTGGAGCCATTAGGCCAGACTGATGTTTCTCATGCTTAACTTACTGCTCTCACCACAGCACCTGCTTAATCATAGTCAGCAGATTTAATTTGGCTGGTCAAGGTAAGTCAAAACATCATTGCTCAAGCAAATTGTTTGAATATCCTTCACTGCAGCGAAGCTGCCTCTATTTCATGAGTTATGCTGCTCAATTCTGTCAGAACTGCCAATTTGCAGGAGAGGAACGGAAGTGCAAAGAGGGTCATATCTTCATACCAGCGTTTTTTGCTGGAATAATAGAAGTTTTGGGGACATTTCTAATTTCCTTTAATTTTGAGACTCATCTCATTTTTTACTTCTGGCAATGTTTGAGAGATGTTTTGTCCCATGCTGGCAGTAGTTATCAGTGCTTTATTAAGGACCATAAACTGTTGACTTGAAGCACATGATTTCCTTAGTGTCTAGTGATAATCCATTGTTAATTATTACCCGATACTCTTCTTTTTACCATATGTTTCCTGGTGTATTTTCATTTCAGTTTTGAGGCTCCACGGGGACAGTTAACGCACTGTCTTTTGGCCTGAGTGCTCCCTGACCCACATTATTTTGTTTGTGGATGCACCAAAAACGCTCTAGCGTCTCTTCCTGGAAGTGGATTAAGATCTGTGCCAATGGTATTAAACCTCTCACTGCCTTGGATCACAAAATGATTTTGTCTATTTTGCTACTAAAATAGTACAATGTATGCTTTGGAGGGTAGTATTCTTGCCTGGCCAAGCATTTCCAGTGGCCAGATTGTCACCTTACTGAGATCCATACAGTACCTGCTGGCTTCCTTTTGTTTAATATGTGTAAGTGATTATTAGACAGTACACATTCATTTTTACCCCTTTTCCACACTCAGTGACCAGGCTGTCTTTATTACTAGCAGGAGAAAGTGGTTGTGATGGATATGGGCCAGCAGTTGGATAAGGCAAGAGCAACAGAGTACAGCAACTGGAAGAGATAATGATAGTTTCTGTCTAATTGATTTTGGAAGATTTTGGACGCCTAGCTGCTCATTCTCTGGTGACTCTCTTGTCATCAGAGATGGAAGCTGGCTGTTCAAGGATGGCAAGGCTTGAACAAGGCTTGAAGGTTTTTGGAGGGTGATCAATCTTATTCAATTAAGAGACACGAGCCCATGGGACAGAGGTCACAGTGCAAAGGGGAGCAGACAAGTAGTACAAATTAGATTGCAAAGGTGTTGAAAATCAGAAGAGCAGTGCAGTTCTGTAACCTGTCATATACCCCAGTCATTTTATGTAGACGACTCTGTTGAAAACTTCATGTCTAAAAATTTGGAGCCACTGCATAACTTTACAAATCTGTACAAAGATTTACAAATCTGTACAAAACATTACAAATGTACTTTTTTGGCTTAGGTTTATATATATGCCTAATACAGAGGAAGCACATCTGAGTGATAGTCTTTCTGAAAATGGTTTGGGTGTTTTGGTTTGGTTTGGTTTGGTTTTTGTTTTGTAATAAAAAACTCCTCATGCATGTTCTCAAACCCTTAAACAAAAAGCAAAAGTAACTGAATCTCTGCAAACAGGAATTTAGTTCACCTACAGCTGAAGCTGTTCCTTTTCAATGCCGTCTCAAACAAAAGAAAAGCAATCAGGTTGCATGGTCATGAAGCAATTCGTTACAGCTGCACAACTTTAGTATGGGAATGGGTGTTTCCTTCCAAATATTATGCTTCATTCTCTGAAAATAAAACTGGGGAACAAGAGGGAATTTACTAGGCCTGATCTACTCAGAAATTCAACTGAGTTTCTTAAAATTAACTTCTGTGGCTTTAGGACCAGTACTTTTGTTGACATTACTGTTTTCAGTAAACTTCTTAAAGTGTATATAGTTAAAGATTTGAGATAATCTAAAAGTTTCCAACCAGGAATTTGTACTGACCTAAATACATTGTGGGGTTTTTTTTCTAAACCCGTTTAACTCAAGCCAACGTAACTCCTTTGTACAAAAAAATCTTTGTATAATCATTGAACAAGAACAGGCATTAATAAGTACCCAAGGAGGTGCAATATCCTTTAGAAATCTTTTCCTTCTGAAATGAATGGAGGCTAGATTACTAGTGTGATCAGAAAGAGAGGAAGGCATTAGAGAAGTAAAATAAAGAACGCATACAGAAGCTGGGATTCTGCCAATAGAGAATACCTATAGTAGTGTCTCAATCCTAGCTGCAAATATCTGCAATATTATTCTGGCCTTATTTAAATCAGTGAGATGGATACATGAATAATAATCAAAGGAATCCAATTTTGAAGTTGTGTCAGGAAAGGTTTAGGTTGGATATTATAACAAAGATCTTCATCCAGAGGGTGTTTGGGTACTGTAACAGTTGCAGGAAGTGGTCACAGCACCAAGCCTGACAGACATCCAGAAGCATTTGGAAAATATTCTCAGGCACATGGTGTGACTTTTGGGGATGATCCTGTGCTGGGCCAGGAGTTGGACTCGATGACCCTTGTGGGTCAGTTCCAAATCAGGTTATTCTGTGAGTCCATAAAATCTCCTGAAGCTTCTTGACTTTTTTTCAAAAAGGTGGTGTTAAAAGGATCCTGATTCATTGCTAAGCTGAATGATAATAAATAAAAGTAATTAAAAAGGAAAAGAAAGAAGGAAAAAACATGGGAGGAAAATAGTGATTTCCCCCAAAATGCAACACCCGGCCCCACCAACAACCATTTCTGGTTTTATTCCGCTACAAGAAGTTTTACAAAAGTTTAACCTGCTATATTATAGCCACTCCAAACTGCTCTGCAGTTGCAAGTCTCTACCTACATCTTTATTTGGTATGAAAGGGGTTTGGTTTTCATTTGGTTAAAGTAATTGATGTAACACAAACAGCCTGGACCAGATGAAGCCTGATCTCACCACTTCATGCGCAAGGTAATTTATATCACTTAAGAAAAGGGTTCCCCCTCACAGCTGGGATAATAATTCTTGGAAGAATTACAACCACAAAGCTGAAAGCAAACTCTTTAGACAGACCTTCTCTGCAGAGTCAAGAAGCCATCCTATCTTATAAAGAAATAAACTTCAGAAGGGGCCTTCTCTCCACAAGGGAGTGCTCTGCCTTGTCCCTGCCAGCCCACAGTACTGAACATTGGTGGTTTTTTGGTTTCATTTGTTATGTGTGGTGACTGTATGAACATTCGCTCTGTGTTTTCTGGAATAATGGCGTGGATAATGCAAATTTCCCAAACACTTAATGGCCTTTAAAATAATTTGAGCATTTTCAGAGTTTGGTACTTAGTTTCTGCCTCCAACACAGAAAAGCAGCTACAGTGTGCATGATTTTTCACCCAGAATTACATGTGTTTTCAGTTTAAGAGCCACAAATACCTCCTTTTTTTCCTCCTCAGATACAATCAATTCTTTAAGGGAATATTAAATTTAAAATTGAAGTGAAAATAATGGTATAAAAGTAATGAGGCCCTAAAAATCAAAGTCTAATCAAGACAATACTACTTGGAATGCAAAGCATTTTTGCCTTTCCTCAATCTCTCTCATATACATATATATGTATGCACATGTAGTACATGTATGGTATAGAAGAATGTGTAACAGCCTTTACTTGTTAGTTGTGGGTTTTTGACTCTCCAGTATAAGGATGCTGACATACTGTGGGTTCAGCAGAGGGCAACCAAGATGATCAGGGACTGCTGCACATGGTGTGTAGGGAGAGACCTTCTTCAATCAGCAGAAGAGAAAGCTATGGGGGAATCTCCCTGCTCTCCCAACCCGCATCATGGAAACAGAGCCAGACCCTTCTCAGTGGCCTACAGGGACAGGAGAAGTAGAAACAGACACAAGTCAGATAATGGGAAATACTGATCAGATATCAGGAAAATCTTTTTCACCGTGAGGGTGGTCAGGCTTTGGAATGGATGCCCAGACAGGATGGGCAATTTCCATCCTTCTGAGAGAGCCTTAATTTGGCTGGACAAAGCTCCAAGAAACCTGCTCTTGGTTGGGTACTGGGCTAAGCAGTAATGGCAGAAACCATTTCTGATCTAAATTATTCAGTGATTTTGTTATTTTAATGATGGATAACACACTACTCTATGCATATTCTAAGCCATAGTAATTAGGCAGCTCTAGCCACCTCTTCTCTTCTTGAAAAGTTTTTTAAAATATCCAAAACTGAAAAAAAGATTGTGACTCTTCACTACAGAGTAAAGCTGTAAGGAGTAGCAAAGGAAAGTAAAGGAAAAATTATGAACATTGGTTGACAGTACACAGCATAGGATCATTATATTTAGAAGTCCTGTTATGAGTTGTATCTATTAAAGTAACTTTTATTAGTCTGTTACTTAGACAAGTGATGGCATCATCCAAGTTTTCTGGGCAAGCGTTCTTTCATTAAATACTATTTTCTTTCAGAAAACCTTTTTATTTTCTTTCCAATTAAAAAGCTGGCCTATGGAATTTTGAGATGTCTGATGAAATAGTACATTTTAGGGTACTTCACATTCCTTAAGTGTTGTTCATGCTTGTAGCCTCTGGAAACCATGGGAGTTTGGGTTGCACTGTGGCCTAAGAATATCAGTTTGAATATTTTGTAAGCATAAATTCTTGCCTTTTATATTTTCATTGCAAGTTCCTGTTTAAACTAGAATCCTGGAAGGTTTTCTAAAGAAGATAAGACTATTTCTTGTGGCATATGTATATCTGAATGGTCTTCTGTAATATGGAAACTGGGCTATAAATGTAAAGCCTTAGTGACCTTCAGGATTTGCCAAAGGCTATGCTGGATTTCATAGACTCGTACCTTTAACCTCCAAATTTCTTCACCTAAGAATGACCAAATGATTGAAGCAAAAATTGTAATTTACTATAGGTAAACTTATAGTAAAAAAAAAAATTATATAACTATAGTTATAACTTTTCCAGAGAATTCAAGGCCTATGGGTGCTTTCAGCCTCTATGCTAAAACACATGTTAAATACTTAGGGTCTTAAATATTTTTCTTTGCTTTGTTTTTTGTTAGGGCTTAAATGTGGCTTTATTTCTGTGTCCAAGATTTTGCAGATAACTGATGATGCATAATTTTTTCTGTAAACCATTTTTTTTGTGGACTTGCGTATAGCAAATTTTACCTTCACTTTAAAAAGAATGAAGCTTTGCTGTTGAAGAATCTGGCCCATTTTTGCTGTGAGATGAGTGAAAAGAATATAATTATTAAAATGTATCGATGTAATCTCTGCATGCCAGATAACTTAAGCATATTCAGTGTTGGAGGGGCAACAGCAGGTAACACAGAACAGCCATTATTCAGCGGGTTTCTCAAGGACAGCAGGGGGTACTGCAAACTCAGGTTTGTCTGAGCAGCTCAGAGCAAAAAAATCCTCCACTGTTACAGAGAACTGCTTTTCTGTGGGTTCAAGACCATCTGGACAAGTGTTGGTGAAGATACCAATCCCTGAAAAATACTGTCCTCTGTTTGTTTACAGGACAGTTGTTGCACTAAACTCCTGGCTATACTGGCTGCCTTGACAGCATGCCTGAAAATCCTATGGGAATAGTTAAATCTCTGCAGAATTTTGGCCTCTCTTACTGCATATGTCAAAGAGTTCAAAACTTTATGTGTAAAGTCTCATTTTTTGGCTCCTTCGACTTTCATATCGCCTAGATGGAACAGAAAGCACCAAATGAACAAAGTAGCCTTGTTGTTCTGGCTTGACTCAGATTAATAAATTATAACTCACTTTCAGTACTTAACAAATAACACCCACATGTAAATGCTAACTTTATTCTCTCTTCATTTCTTTCTCGAAATATGAGTTTATTAAATCAAGCTTTGCCTTTCTATTTACGTTTACAAAATACACCTCATGGATACATAGCCAAGAACTTGTAAAGTACATCTGTTTTCTGTAAATGATTTGTACAATCAGGTGTTCCATGTTATTCTGAAAGGAGTGGATTGCATATATGTAGCATGAAATTACTTATAAAATAATAAAATTATAAGCTCAACTGGATACTATTCAGTATTTACTCTACAGTGCATTTTTTTTAGCATATGCCTTCCTATAACTTCAAAAAGGAAGGCTACATAAAACATAGAAACGTAAACAAAAAGTTTCCTTGGAAAAGTTGCTAACCTAAGTACAGTCAAACAATGTAATTACAGAATTAAATTTATTTTGGTTCTGACTCTAGCTCTGCTAGAACCTCCTTTTGAATCATAGGATAGCATGCCATCATCTTATTTTTCCTCTCATTCCTAGATCAAGAATATAAGCTGTTTGACAAGAGAGATCATGCACTTCAATTCCAATTTTCATTTTGGTTCAAAATTCAATGTAGGTAGTAATTCATGAGCTTTTAAAGAAAGATGTGTTTTTTAGGATTTCTAAATTCCTGAAGATGTTGTTTTTTAAGTTATGTGAGAAAAAATTATCATTTTTAATGCTCTTGCTAAAGTTGTTATAAATTGTTGTAGGTTATACTTTCAAACTAAGATAAATAAGTGATCTGATATTCACACAATAATTTGCCACTGCTTTGTATATTAAATATAAAATTGGATTACTACAGGCAAAATACTTCACTAAACTTAGAGGGCAATGAGAATTAAAATTCATGGGTGATGAGGCAGAAGGTGGTGAGTTCTATGACCATTACCTGAGGGCTTTTGGTGTAAGTTGAGCTCAGGAGATGTAGGTAGATAAGTGATTGCACTACAAATTGCAATCACTTTTTCTCAGCAGGGATCTTGCATGGATGCTTCCTCTGCACTAAGAAAACTCCCCAGAGATGGAAGGATTTTCTGTGATCAGTGGGTCAAAGGGATACAATCAACACCCAAGCAAGATTTAAAACTCTCTAGTTGTATCAGATATGAAAAAAGAAAACAAATAAAAGTGGTGTTTTTTTTTCCTTTGAACGCACTCTTAGAATAGCTACCAGACCATGCAGAACTAAACAAATTCTATCTATACCTGGAAGTATATTTCATATATGTAGTTACATATAATTCTATTACCATCCCTAAAAGTGTTCAAGACACAATTCAGCATGGCCCTTAGTGCTATGGTTTCATTGATAAGGTATGAACAGTAGTTGGACTTGGTGATCTTGGGTACTTTCCAACCTTAATGATTCTATACATGAGAATTTGGAGGAAATAGCTGCCCTGATTGCTTCAGAGGTGAAGCAGCTAAAGGCACAGTGTCCTGGGTTCAAACCTGACAACATACAAAGAAATATTAAAATGTTAAGCTTTGAAAATGAAGCTGGCCTCATTCAGTGAATGTCAAATCAAGGCTACAAAAAGCATAAATTAATCCTGAAGTACAACACTTCTAACTAGTGAACTGTAAACTACTGATGGACATCAAAGCTTATTACTGTATGTACTGCAAAGAAGCAAAATGGCCAAACTCAAATTTTTTGTTTAGTTACTAGATAAAGCAGTCATGGGAGAGCTGCAAAAGGTAGTCCTGGGATTTTTTTCCAAGAAGCTCAGGTGGATCTTTGACTAAAACATAAAAGAGCACCTCTATGATGATATTTCATGTAATATCTTTTTGACACAATTAGGGGGAGAAATAGAACCCCTGGAACCAATCCAGTACATTAGAAAGAGTAACTTACTGTTTGCCCAATGCAATAAAAGAATTACAGAAAAAATATTATGTGATAGCCTGCTTTCTGCTATACATAGAGGGTCAGAGTTAATTCTGACATTTTTAGTATTTATTACATAGGCAACTTAACTTAATTAACATTGTTTTGACTGCAGCAAAATTATGAACAACTGAGAGCAGAAATTTGAAGCAGAGTATTAGAGTTGTGTATAAACTTGTTTGTCACAGTCCTGTAGGAAAGAAAAGAAAGAAAATGAAAGAAAGAGAAAAAACCAGGTACCTGATGCAGCTGTTCAACTGATTAATTATGTTTACCACCCAAGTGATACTCCATAACTTGTAGTGGATCTAAATCTTAATTCATTTCTCAAACTGGATCATGTACAACTATGGTGGTTTAATACTGGCTGGGTACCAGGTGCTCACTAAAGCCACTCTATCACTTCACTCCTCAATTGGACAGGGGAAAGAAAATAAAATGAAAGCCTCATGCATGAGCTGAGATACAGACAGAGAGAAATCACTCACTGATTAATGAGATGGGCAAAACAAACATGAATTGGGGAAATTTATTGAATTTGTTACCAATCAAAATCAGGGTAGACTAATACAAGGAAAATAAATCTTAGAAAAACCTTCCCCCACCTCTCCGTCCTTCAAATGTCACACAGGATTCGGTTAGAGCGTGGTGCTAGTAATACAAGATTGTGGGTTCAATCTCTTTATGGACTGTACACTTAAGAGACCCTTCTGGGTCCCTTCCAACTCAGAGTATTCAGTAGATGATATCTGTAGGTAACTTTACTCCTGATTTTCTACCTTCTCCTCCCCAGCAGTGCAGGGAGATGAGGAATGATGGTTCCAGTCAGGCCACCATGTACTGTTTCTGCCACTGCTTCCTCATCCTAAGGGAGATGAATCCTTTCCCTGCTCCAGTGTGGGGTCCCTTCCACAGGAGACAGTTCTTCACTAACTTCTCCACTCTAAGTCCTTCCCACAGGCTCTAGTTCTTCAGGAGCTGCTCCAGTGTAGGCCCCTTCCACAGTGTGCTGTCCTTCAGGAACAGTTTCCCATGGTTACAAGTCTTGCCCAGAAAACCTGCTCCAGCATGGGGTCCTTTCTATGCTTCCCCATGCATATATTTCAAATCTTATCTGAGAGGGTTATCTATAATATTATCCACTCAGCAGTGCTAACCTGAAACTTTAAAAAAAACCATAAGGTACAGTGATAGTTTTGTCAGATATCCACTAGCAGCTAAGCTAGAAAGCAGCTCACTTTACAGAGATCATGAAATAATTGTGGACGAGTAAGTGCTGTGATCATATTTACCTGGGCTAGATGGGAGCAAGCAGCTGAGAGCCAAAGTGTCTCAGGTCCCATCACTCACATAATATAAAGTCTTCATTCCATCTGTTGCTGTGTTTTTCCATGTGATGCAAGGAATACATTTTATAAACATCTTTTTCTAAAGGACTAAGCTGCATTACATTCTGAAATTTTATGTGTCAAAGTCGACCCTTGATTAAGCCAGTATATACCAATGAATGGAAAACTGTTGATTTAAAACAGTACAAGGCAGGGAAGAATCCACTCTACTTCTCCTACAGTGTTTGTAATCTCATTTCTAGGTCTGTATCTGTAACAGCACACATTTCTAGTGGGGATACTTCCCATATTTACACCTGTTACAAGCCCTTCCAAATAATTTGTCTGCAGATTTTGATATTAACACTGTTTCTTCTATAAACTGTGCCATGATGAGAACATTTGCATAGCTCAGAGAAAATGACCTTCGCATTATCTCTGTAGCAGTGTGAACTGATGTTAAGAAATGTGGGGTTTAATCTAAATAAACAAGTTGCTTTCGTAAATGCTGCTTTGTCATTTGGAATCAGATCACTTCCCTTTTGAGTCAGTGGAAAACTCTTGTGAATTTAAGCAGAACCTGGACTGAAGCTTTAGCATAAGCATGAGCTTCTTTTTTATTGTATGTCCTTTTGGATTAAAAAGGGAATAAGTATAAGAATAAAACACACAATAGAGTGAATATTAAATAAAAGCAGCCTTTGAAATCATATGTTTTACAGTTTACTCAAAGGCATTTAACATACATTAACATACAGAGCAGATAGGCAATGGGAATGAGAGTTTTTTGTAATGTTTTAGTGCAGAAAGCAGAACCATGTTTAATGAAAGATGAACAGTTTGCATTTTCTAGAAGGGGCAGCTGATGGTTTTAGGCTTTTCTAGTCAAGGAACTTGGAATTAGCTAAGAAGACATCTAACCTTCATCTCTCAGGCTATAAACTGAGCCTTTGCTTTATTCTCCACATCATAGTACCACCCAGTCTGGCAACGTTTCTGGCACCCTTTTTAAGGAAGCATCATATCTGCCAGATTGCCTTAGTAGGAAAGTTGCAGGTCCAGACTATTTCCTGAAGGAATGCAACTGGCAGAATCCCAGCTGATGTGCCCCAAAACTGAGTGTCCTCTAGAAAATTCAAAATGTGAAAAGGACAGATCCAGAGCACAAGCACATTAAAGAAAGAGGAAAGATGCTAAAAATCTCAGGTACAGCAGTTAAGTAGATAGCTAGGAGTAAAGTGAATATAAGTGAATACTATCCCACTGAAGTAAGGAAGTGCTTTAACACTGAATTCAAGAATGTCGTGATGATCTCGATAAGTGAAGAAAGTCTCTCTATAAGCATGTGATCCTAGCCGTGCATGTCTTATTCCTGCAACTAATCCCTTTCCTAACTAGTCTCCTTTCAAATTGTTATGTTCCTGTGATTTTCTCTGTGTATAAAAACTTGGCCTATTGTTTGAGCTCTGAATTCATGACTGGTGAGTATTTAAAAGTCTCTGTCACAAGACCAAGGATTTAATTGTTACTTTGCTTGCCAATCTCTTCAGAAAGGCTGAAGCATGTGGGAGTAAAGGTGGATATCTCAGTCCTTCCCATGGATAACTGAAGGACCTCCGAGTCTCCATAACCATTGATTTAACACTGTTCGGCTACTAAAAGTTGCACTATCTTTAAGAGGAAAAAGTAGAATTCCCTTCATGTTCCTAACTTGTCATCTTCCGAATAAAACACTTGTTTCCCCAGATGAGGTTTCTCTTAAGAGATAAGACATCTTCTCTATTTTCCTTCTGTAGTTAATAATTTCATCATCCATTATGTAGCCCATCTGCCCTCTTGTGGTTTCCTTTTTGATCTTTCCACTTTTACTTTGCATTTTTCAGAGACTTCTTGACTATTTTATATTTCCTGTTCTCTAAGTATGGGATGAGCTCACAAGTCAAGTTTCACCTCACAATGTATTTTTCTAGTCTGAGTAATTCTGAAATCCATTTTTAGTTTTAGATAAGGCTGGGAATTAGTTGCAGCCCTGGACTACAGTGTCATGAACAGTACAGTCAGTTCTTTTAGGACTTTTCCCAGTTTCTCTCACTGTCTGAGGGGAAAATCCTTTCTCCTGTCTGTTCTAAATGGATTTTTAAGGTTTTTCTCAGCTGACTTGTAATACTTTTTCTTGGAAGTAAGGCCTTTAACTAGGAAGTAGCCTGCACTACCCTTAACCTTGTGAGCGCTATGCACTATGCATTAACATTATTGATGCCTATAGGGCTATTTGTTAAACATTTTTCTTTTTAGGAGTGGCTTTGTATTCACCTTGGCAAGTCAGTTGGGCAATAGGAGGAGGTCTCTGTGGTGTGGGGCTGTGTCATGTGATGCAGGATGCTCAACTGATAATAAGGTGTTCAATCTTCATCCTCATTATCTTTTATTCTTCAAATGGAGTAATTGCTAAATCTCAAATCCTACCATCAACATGAAAGGATGTATTTGAGAAGAAAGGTTCTTCCCAGTGTATCATTATCTGATGCTCAACACAGATCACTGAAAAGAAAGTTAGGATTTGATTCCTGGCTGTTTGCAGCTTTGAACTTTTTAAAATGCTTTTCCACATCTGTCCTCCCAGATGGGGTAGCCAAGGTGTGTGTGGCAGGTGGCTGGCAGGAGAGGGTCAGGGGATACTTTATGGTTCATCAGTAGGGACAAAGTCTATCACTGGTCCTCTTCTAAATACTGCATGGTCCAAGCTTTTTACATAAACTTCTGGACTGCCTAAGATGCATACCAGAATTTGCTGAATGTTGTACTAAGATTTACCTTATCTGACATTTATTTTCTTCTTTGGTTTCCAGGAATTTTTTATTGTTATCTACTTCTCAACCTCCTGTTTGACAGAAAAAACACATACAATGCCATGAACCCCTCCCATTATTTACAGCTCCTTTGAGACTCTCAAAATGACCCTGAGCCTTGCTTAATGAGACCTGAGAAGTGTATGTGTGGGGAAAGCTCAGTGCTGAAAACACCAAGTGTTTGTGAAAGATTCCCAGGACAGAGTATAGAAAGTGAGAAAAACAAAAATGGACTACTGCTACATTTTTATACTCCTTAGCTTGGAAAGAACAACTTTATTGCTAAAGTAACCCATAGGCATTTCTAAGCCTATATGAGATCTGAAAATTGAGGAAGCTGGAAGCTGCTTCTAGGAAGCCTCAGGGTATATCTACAGAGAGAGTTGCAGACAGACAGAGGGTACTCATCCCACACTAAGTTTACTGGCTGCAAGCCAGCTGTGAGCAAGGGCCAGGTATGGCTATTTTAGCAGTTCTGACCTTCAGCTAACATGCCATCTTCCTCTAAGACAGCAGGCTCTTGTGTGAGGTGAGAATTGTTTCCTTTAAGAAATCCCTCTTTTGAGTTGCTGCTCTCACAGCCACAAAAACTAAATTCTCAACATTTTAACTATATCATTAATAAAATGCTTTTTGTTTTCTTTCTTTCTTTCTCTTTCTTTCTT
>VWYI01018870.1:6280-25140 GCA_013399455.1 Anthoscopus minutus | reverse complement strand
GTTTTGGGGATTTGGAGCAGAATGAAAGAAAAGAAACACAAGAGGAGCAAGACAAGTAACTACAACGTGCTGTTTGGTCCCCAAAGAATGCAACAACACAGGACTCAACTGAGAATGAATTAAAGTGTGAGGCTGGACCTGTACTAGACAATAAATACATATATATATATAATATTTTTTTAACATTAATTACTGGGATTAATTGGATTTCATTCTAAAATTTAAAAAAAAAAAAACAAAACCATAAAACCAAAACTACAAATGAAAAACCAAAAAACACCCAAACTGATTGCTGAAGGTTATTAACAATCCAATTTTCAAGTATGATGTCCTCGACTTCCATGGCCCAGAACACTCTGATGGAAAATGTAGCACTGAGAAATTTCCATAGAATCATAGAATGGCTTGGGCTGGCAGGGACCATAAAGATCATCTTGTTCCAACCCCCCTGTCATGGTCAGGGACACCATTAAAATATTTCCATTTCAAATAAAGATGCAGGCATATTATCAGTACAGACATCACTAAAGAATCAAGTTCAGGAAAGGAAAGGAAAATCTGAGACCATCAATAATCCGTCATGATCCATTTCCTGTTATGTGATCATATCCACAAAGCTTTCCAATTCTTCAGGGTATGGTTGAGGAACTCATTGAACAGAGCAAGTTCTAAGGTGGTTTTCTGAAGCAACCCGTGGATCTGACATTTCTGATCTCTGCACCAGTGCTCAAAGTGCTGCAATGAACACAAGGCAATAGAGATGATGAAAGAGACCCAGTCAAACAAATTAGAGCATTTTAATGCAGATAAATGTAAATCCAAACATTTAAGAATTGCAAATATACACACTGGAAATGGGAAAATGTATTTTACTATGTAGAGAGTGCAGAGGATTTAGGAGTCAAAGCAGATAAACAGCTCGAGATGAGCTATTGCTGCAATCATATGACCACGGGTCTGATGCAAACCTTGGCTCATTTCATGGCTGTGTGACACTGATGAGATTGGCACTAAAATGTTCAATACTTTTCAGTACTGGTTTAGAATGGATGCTAAGTAACACGATGAGGGTCAGAAGACAAAAATTATTCAAGTCCTGGAAAACTCTTTTTCAGCAAAAGACAGAACATTAAAACCTTTAAATAATTCCAGGGACAGAAAAACAAAAGCCATGTATTAAAAGATTCTTTAAGCTAATGTGAAAGACAACAAAAGACAGTGTAGTAGGAAACATCAGTTATATTCTAATTAGAAGCAATGTGTACTGCTTGAGGTTGATTAATCACTGGAAGAAATGGTCTAATTTCTGAATCTGGTTTGCTGGTTAAGCCTGAACACATTGGAGTAATAAATACTTTTTAAAAACGGAGTTATTAAATTCAATGGCAAATCAATTGAGCTGGGATATTTGCAATCAGAGAGATCTTCCAATTACTTCTGAAAATCAATGCATCATCAATGACCTACACAAAATTTTTGTGAAGTTTCAGAAGTAAAAATGTCACCACTTCCAACTCTAAAAAGCAAATATTTGATGCAGCAAGTTGTGTGCTTCTGCAAAGTGGAAAGCATATGTATTGCCTAGATGTTGCACTTGCCCTGAACATGAGCTGCACCATTTCCAAACAGAATTATCAAAACTCTGTAAATGCATTCTATGCAAATATATCCATAAAATATGTCATTCAAGATAATTTATTTATATTTAGACTACATGTCAGATAAAGTACTCTAGAAACACACCATTTAGATGGATCCAAGTGGAGCATGTTTATTTCTTAAGTGGTGCTGTCTACAGTGCTACATTTAATAAAAGAGTGCATCGCATTGGTGAGAAAAAAAAAAAAAAAAAAGGATACCAAAACATGTGAAAGTGTAAACAGAACCCATCCGCTGAGAAATTATAATTACAAAAAGCATTTATTAGTTCTCTGGCAAAGGTAGCTAACACCACACTCTTTTCTTTGAAGGCAAAGTATTGATCTCATAAATAACAGGCAGTGTTTCATCACACCAACCCTCCCTGACTCTGAGGACCCAGAACCATAGTCCCTTGTCAGATATCTAGTAGGTGACATCCCTTCCCTTGCCAGAGGGGTTGGAACCAAATGATCTTTAATGTGCCTTCCAAACCATTCTAGGCAGGAGGAAAAGCTTTGTGTCACCTAGGGTGCAACAAGGTGTCTTCAAGTCTTCAAGAGGCTTAAATGTTCTTTATAGTCTATGTAGTTATGAAGAACTCTCTGAAAATGTCTAAGTTGTGTGTACTAAGCTCTAGAGCACTTCCATATTCCTGGAAATGATCGCTACTTTCCCTCCAAAAAACATCTATAGTGTCAACCCAAAGACATTTTTCAATTGCTATTCCATTGCCTGCTCTGAGGAAGAATGGTGTGGTTTCTTTTCCACTCATTTTAGTGTCACCTACAGCAGCTGAGGTGGGAGGTAAGGGGAGACACAGGCTCTTTTTCTCCCCCACCATTGTTCACTAAACATTTGGAGCCAAGGAAGCTTCTCTTTGCTCCAGAACTGGCTGCAAACTCAAGTGATCTTCACTCCAGATTGTTCCCAACACCATCACCAGGAATCCTTGTGGCCCTGGTAGGCGGGGAGAACCTTCCTGTAAATACATCCTTAGCATTTCCCATCTGCTCTTGGAGACAGCTTCGTTTGACAGCAAGACCACCTGCTGTGAAACCATGGCTGTTTTTCCAAGAGCTGTCTCCTACAATAAATAAATAAGTAAATAATTAGGAGGGGGCCCGTGCAAACCTCAAAAAGGCCGCGGGCAAAGTTCTGCACCTGGGTTGAACAATCCCCAGTACCACGAGGCTGGCAGTGAAAGTCTGAGGGTAGAGAAGGATTTGGGGACACTGGTGAATGGAACCCAGGAGCCAGCAGGGTGAAGTTGCAGCCCACAGAGTTAATGGTATTGTGGGTGTGGCAGGATGACTCACCCTGATAAATCTTTCCAGCCTGGCTTGGAACCCAGTCGGAAGATACAAACAGTACAAGATGTGTTGAGTTACCTGAGGCGCCAGTGGGGATTTTTCTGGTGTTGAATCTGCTAAAAACCCACTCCGGCTGATCATTTTCGAGCACACATCTGACCCTTTGAGGTGAGGTTTGACAGATAAGTTGTAAAACTGCCCTGGAGGCATGTGACTGGCAGCTTTGTTACACTATAAATCCAGATACCTTCCATACAGGCCGTTTCTTTCATGTACGCCTCAAAATACATGGAGCTTTTCCCTGGGACAGCTCTTCATTATTGCTTCCCAGGGATTGAGAGGAAGAGGGAGAAGTACCCTGTAGGAAAAAGGGAAGCTGGGTACCTGTAGTGGATGCTGTTGCAGTGGCATGAGACTTCCCAGGGATTCTACAGGCTCTCTAGTTGTGCCAGTCAAGAGTTGGAGAATTAAGAGAGTGAGGTTCTTCTTACAATACATTATATCCTTTTCTATAATGAATATTCTAGTTTACACTAACCAACCAACACATAACACAAAATCCAAGGGTTTTATGTGCAGCCTATAGGAGTGACTATTTTCCTATCTGAATTCACATTCCTCAGATTCTTCCTTGCCTGGCCAGGCTTTTGCCAATCAACATCTGTGGTAAAACTGACCTTTATTTCTGCTTAGACCTTTGGATTCTCTATCAGCAAAAGGGTTTTGTTGAATCCAGAGGATTCTCTTTTAGCTGGCTAGGCTATTGTTCTTGGGTTATAGAGTAACTGGCTCAGTATCCTGAGTCTCAGAGCTAACTTTCATTTCTACTCTGATTATGAGTTTCATATTTTCAGAATCTTTTGCTGAGCATTCATGCTTACAGGGTTTCTCAATTTTAGCTTCTCCAACAGTACCCCAAAAAATAAAGGGGGAGTGGTGACATACATCACCCTCTCCATAATGTTCTTTTGCTAGCTTTACTATGTGATTGCTTTAACATTATTCCTTTAATATAATGCACTTTGCCCTTTACTGTTATCGTCAATTATTGGTTTTAGATTTTATACTGTGCAGTAATTCTGATTCAGATCTTCTGTCTGTTAATTTGCCTTAATAAATAAATAAATCTTCTTTCATAAATATAGCTGATTTATCATCATTAAAGCTTGCAGGACAAAGTTTCAAAACTTAAACTGCCGAGGCTAAGAATGGATCCAGCTGTCCCTAAACTCCTGTCTCTGAGAAGGGTTTTGAAAGCCAGGGCATTTTTCTAGCACCTCATGACTCAGCCTCAGGGCTTCTTTAATAAACTTTGAAGCTCCCACTCCACCCATGACAGGGGCTGCAACAAAAGCAGTGGACAGCAGGAGACAGGGGTGATCCTGCCCCTCTGCTCTGCTCTGCTCTGCTCTGCTCTGCTCTGCTCTGGTGAGACCCAGCTCTGTGGTTCCCAGTACATGGAAGATAGGGATGGACTTCTTGGAGTGGGTCCAGAGGAGTGCCACAAAAATGATGAGGAGGATGGGAACATCTCTTCTATGAAGACTGAGAAAGGCCACGTTGTTCAGTATGGAGAAGATAAAACTCCAGGGAGACCTTTTTGGAGCCTTCCAGTGCCTAAAGGGGACTTAGAGAAAGATGGGGACAGACTTTTGGTGGTGACACTGAAGTGATACAGGGGACAATGGTTTTAATTTAAATGAGGGTGCATTTAGATCTGACATAAAGAAGAAACTTTTTTTTGCAATGAAAGTGCCAAGACACAGGAACAGGCTGTCCAAAGAAATGGAGGATGTCCCATCCCCTGTAAGTGTGCAAGGCCTCACTGGATGGGGATTTTAGCAGCCTGGTCTAGTGGAAGATGTCCCTGTCATGGCAAGGAGACTGAACTAGATTACCTTCAAAAGCCCCTTCCAACCCAAACCATTCTATGATTTTATGATACAGAATCACTTTGATAATGCTATAACCACATCAAATAGTTTTATGTTTCATCTGGTTCTTCTCCAGTGCCATTTATTACTCAGTACTAAGCCAAATGCTGACTAAATCTGACCACAGTGTACCTGGCAATATTGTGCCCACAATTCAACAGCTGGTTTCAACCAGCTCTGGAGAAAAGAACTGGACAATTCTGAAGAGAGGAAATTTTCAGTTCTGCTCCATTAGCCATTTCCAGTTCTTGCCTTCTCAAGAAAAATCCAATGCAATAATTCTCTTTATGTCAAAGTAATGAATGCATTTCATCATAGCTGAGTCCACAACTGAGAGACCGAAGTGTTCCATGCTGCACACAGAGAAAAACTGTTGATAGGAAGGGAAAACCCTAAAATCTCTACTGCTTCTGGAAGGGAAGAATTGCTGGCAAGTTCCATATTTTGTTTGACAAAAAACAAAGTTCACAATGCTTAAAGAAAAAGTGTTGAATCACTTGGTGTCTGAAAAAAAAATCTGTTTACTCACTTTTTTCAGGGTAAGTGGGAGAAGGAAGAGGTACTGACTTGGCAACTTGAAAGTGGTACACTCCTTTCAAAAATGGTAGTGTTCCCTTTTTAGATGGAGTTTGTGCCTCTGACGGTGTCACTACATCATTTTCCACTCTGCTATTCCAGACCAGCACGGGTAATCAATCATTTACTTATCACACCAGCAAAACAGACTTTTCTTGGAAGGAGTGTAAAAAGTACTACAATAAAGCAATTTTGCCAATTTGAGTGTTCCACTTGACAACTATTTGCATAATAAGGTTTTGCCAAGATAAGAAGATTGGTAATTTTCAGCAGTATGGAGGGGATTGAAGTTTTTAAGCTTTTTTTTGCCCACTATCTACACACTCACAGACCTCCGCTCTTGATGTATAGTTCTTTTTAAAGTACTCCATCTGTCTCCGTTGTGTAATGAATTCTGTCACTCTCAATTGTGCTCCTGAGCACTGAGCAGTGGAAGGGAGTTTGCATTTTGATTACAAAAAGGTACCGTCAGCTCTTATTACAATGGAAAACCCATCTCCATGTGAAATTTTAAGGCACTTATAAGCTTAGTCTCCCCCTCAGAAGCTGCCTGTAGATCACAGTCACCATCTGACAGCGAGAGCACTGGGATGGGCTGCACTGCCAGAAGAGAAGTCAGAGAAATGGGAGTAAATCCAGTTTCTTCCCTAAGAAGCTCATGGGAGGGATTCAGCCGTGCTGTCATGTAAAAGTTGTTCCACGTGCAGCTTGTGCTGCAGCTCTGAGGGGCTATCTGGAGGAAAAGGGTGGCAGGAGGAGATCAAACCTGTCAGCTTAAGTCTCTTCCCATCTCCTCACCCTCATGAGCCAGTTTATCTCATCCTGAGGCTTGTCAGCAGTTTTCTGTTTGGGATAGTGGGAGGGCAGGAGAAAGATTAGCAGAGCTTTTACAGGTTAAGCATTAACATACTTTTAGGGGCTTTGATAGCAAAGTGTTCAGGAAGGATTAGGGTGTTAGGGAAAATGTAGAACACGTCTGCACCGTGCAGTGGAAAGAGCTGCACAGATCCTGGGCTGGTGAGAATAAACCTACTCAATGTGATACTGTGTGGAACTTAGACTATCACTCCTGCTAAAGGACCCAGTAAAGAAAACAGCCATAAATCAGCTTTTTCCTAAACATTCTGGATGCAGGTTTGCAGGTTCAAAGTGCCCAATGTCCAGCCAGCTCAATGGGCAACTTTTAGCCCAATTTTAGCTCCAGGTGTGATGCATGTAGACTTATCTGGGTGAAGCAAACAGGTGATAATCACAGGAAGTCTTGGCTGTAGTGAGCCTCGATGATTTGCTGAGGGAACCAGACAGTGGATCAATCCAATGTGAGGCTACTCTGAGAAGGTTCAGAAAATTTATCAGTGTTAAAGACAGAATCCTCCAACAACAAGAACGGTGGGAATGGGGCATCCCGACGCTCAGACAACAATCAGACATACCAGAACACGAGTCTGGCTATGAAGAAAATTCCTGACAGGCTCCAGTGCACAAAGGTAGTACTCAGGGGGCAATTGCAGCAGGTTTTGAGCTCAAGTTTGAACTGCAGAGCTGTTTAGGTCCCTTTCAGCCTGATTTATCAACCAATCTTATGTATTTCCCTGGAAAAAAATCATCACCTACCAAACCCAAACCAAGAGTTAAATAATGTGGAAAATGAAGACACCCTTTCATTCACAGTTCTGGATTTGTGTGTCCCAGCTCCATAGTCCTACCTCTGGGGAGGAATAGTCCCACGCACCAGCATGGGCTGAGAGCTGGAATTTTTCAGCCTAGAAAAGTCTCAGGTGTATTTTATCCATGTGTATTAGCACCTGAAGGGAAGCCCTAAAGGGCCAGGTGAGAGAACAAGAGGCAACAGGCACAAATTAAAATAGAAGGAATTTTGTTTAAACACAGGATTTAACATTCTTCTTGTTTTGTGAAGGTGATCAAACATGGGAACAGCTTGCCCAGAAAGGTAGAAGAGTCTCCATCCTTGGAGATATTCAAACCTCAGGGAACACAGCCTTGAGAAACCTGCTCTAGCTGACCCTACTTTGAGAAGAGGGCTCCAGAGATGTCACAAATGGAATTATTCTGTCATTCCCACCCAGCTCCCAGACAGACATGGACTCCACAGTCTTGACCCAACAGTCTGTTTTGCTTTGCCACCTCTCTGTCCTCTGATTAGAGTGTCCCAGAGAACCCATAATTGATTGCAGAGAGCAGTAAGAAGTGCACTGCACAGTTGAAAAGAAGTGGTACCCAAAAAGCAGCCAATGCAAGGTCACAGAACACGTGGCAAAACAAAACACCATCCAGAGGCTGCAAATGCTGCTGTTCACTGCTCTCCAATCTGGGTTACCAGCTGTCATATTAAGGTAGGAACTGGCAAGATAACGGTGTTAAAACTCCCTGTTAAAACCACATCTGTGCCTCCAAACCATTCCTCCACCCTCCCTTTTAAATCCCTTTGTAAAACCCACTTTATGGCTGACAGCCTCTTATACACTTAGCAATAAAGAGGTTTAAAAGAAATAATCACAATAACTAACTAATAAACATTCTTCATTATTTCGAAGATGATAATAATCCCTCGCACTTGCATTGCACTTTACATATTCAGGAGCTTTATAATCATTAACTAATTAGTCCTTGCAAAGCTCATCTAAATATTATTATCCTGTTAATGCAGAAAGAGAAGCTGTAAGAGAGAAGGTAGAGAATTTGCCTAAGGGCATACATCAAGCCATTTGCAGAGCCAAGACTGGAATTCAGCTCCTCGACATCCTAATCCTTGGCTCATGTCCCTCTTGCTGTCTCTGATAATATGGGCTAAATTACGTGATAGTAGGATCATTTTCTTTAATATTCATCCTCAAGTGTGTGATGTGGAATATTACATTTCACCTCTCTGTTGTCCTCAGGATCACTTATTTCTTTCTACCTCTCCTTCTGGGCTGATATTTCCTCCCACCTTTTTATCATGAGGAAACCTTAGTACCACCCATGGCCTAGCTCCCATTTCTGCACTGGGATAATGGACTTGGCCATGTTATCCAAGGATGAAGAGGAAAATTCAGGCACGCACCTTTGAGCAGGTGTAGGAAACTCCAGGTCTTAAGGGAATAACCTTATTGATGGTTCACAGACAGAAACTGTACCATATACAGCACTTTGTTATTCCTCTTCTGATGCCTCAGCCTCACAAGGAGGCATGAAGGCTGATTTACTCCAATAACTTTTATACCCTCCAAATAAGTGTAAGTATCAGCTGCTTTCCACAATTTTTTTTTAGATAAATTGAGGGTGGTGGTGAGCACAGAATCATAGAATGGCTTAGGTTATAAAGGACCTTAAAGACCATCTCATTCCAACCCCCTGCCATGGGCAGGGACACCTTCCACTATGCCAGGCTGCTCCAAGCCACATCCAACCTGGCCTTGGATGCTTCCAGGGATGGAGCAGCCACAGCTTCTCTGGGCAACCTGTGCCAGGGCCTCCCCACCCTCAAAGTAAAGACTTTTTGTTTTAGAATCTAATATAAACTCGCTCTCTGTCAGTTTGAAGCCATTCCCCCATGTCCTGTCACTCCAAGCCTTTGTTAATAGTCCCTCTCCATCTTTCTTGTCATCTCTTTCAGCTACTGGAAGGCTGCAATTAAATCACCCCCAAATCCTTCTCTTTCCCAGGCTGAACAATCCCAGTTCTTTCAGCCTTTTCTCCCACTGGGGCTGCTCCATCCCTCTGATTCTTTTGGTGCCTCCTCCGGACTCCTCCAACAGCTCCAGGTCCTTTCTGTGCTGGGCCCCAGGACTGGGGAAGCTCTGCAGGTGGGGTCTCATCTGAGCACAGCAGAGAGGCAGGATCCCCTCCTTTAACCTGCTGGTGTTGGGATTTTGAGGAAGGATTCTTTGTTGTTGTTGTTGTTTTGTGGTTTATTTTTCCCCCACTCAGATCATTTACACAAGAAAACCAGACCTTCACATGAAAGTATCATATGGTGCCTCTGAAACAAAATCAAGGATATTTTTCTCCCTCCTGTCATATGAATCCAGACAGTGAAAACCATTCCTACACAAGAGAGGAGATGCTAAATGTCTTTGTGGCTGCAAAGCATGAGTAAAAGCACAGAAACAGAGCAGTTTGGGATAGACAGGACCTTAAAAGACAATCTAGTTCTAACCCTCTTGCCAAGGGCAGTGACACCTTCCACTAGAGCAGGTTGCAAGATGGAGTGAGAAAATAATAGAAAAAAATAATTATATTTCCATCAAAGAATATTAAGCACATGGTTAGCATGGTTAAGAAAATGCCTGAGCTAGGGAAAGTGGTGTCAGGGATGCATCATCACATGTCCATCCCTGCTGCTCACCCCACTGCAATCATAAAGGAAGTAAACTTTTTCAAAACATGGTCATGCATGGTCTATTGCAGAAATCCTACCCAAACCAACCAAATTTGAGGCAGGTCCTGATCTCCTACTGTACTCTCTCAGTACATTCTCATTTCTCGTTTTATTTCCTGCAGCTGTCATACTAATTCCCTAAGGTAATTTTGGTTAATTGAAAAGGAATGATTGCCACTGAAGGCACTTTTCCTAGCGAGGTAAATAATGTTTTTCCCTTTACCTTAATGTGCCATTGGATTTTGTTTAAAAATTTAGTTCATTTTAATTATATACCTTTTTATAATTGAAAAAAGGGAGCATTAATTTAATTATTATTTTCCACACCAGTAGGGACAATTTTCTCAAGGAAATTTATCTGGTTTGTGCCTGTGACTGTGGCTTTTGTGTTTGCAGTAACATTCAACATGCCCTTTAGCCTTCCAGCACATCCCCTTTTGTCATTGATGAAGACAGAAAATCAGACTGTAAGCCTGCAGCTCTATAGATTAAATCTTAATTAGGACACAGTGGAATCACCATCCCTGGAAGTGTTCAAAAAATGTATGGAGGTGGCACTTGAGGGCATGGTTTAAGGGTGAACATGGTGGTGGTGCTGGGTTGATATTTGGATTAATGATCTTAAAAGTCTTTTCCAACCTTAATTATTCTGCCATTCTATGAAATCACCAGCCAATGATCAAATTTGAATGGGACATCATTTTTCGGTTGAATTATTCAGTAAAACAGAGTTCAGGCTATATTCACGTGGTATTTACAGAAAATTAATAGAAACTTAATACAACCCCTGGCTGACCTACAGTCTGTCATGGCAGACTACTCCAGCCAACTTGAACAGATTTTAACCTGATCAATGCCTTTAGACAATCAGTATGTTACATTGCACTGATGCAGCACTTTAGTCATTCAAATCACAAATTTCAGAGCCACATGAACTTTTTAATGGAAAAAAAAAAATAAATCATTTTTTGAAGCTCATGGATGTATTAGTTTTACCTCCAATGACTGGCTGCAAATAATGACTGTAACAAAAGCAGCAGTGAATTCCCAGATAAGCTTCTCCTTGATGTGGATTCACACCCAGGGTATATCCAACAGTCAGTCTGGCATTCTCCACCAACATTTCATGAGCCAGCACCTTCAGACATCTCAGCTACCCTGTGTGCATCCACTAAATGCAGTTACATTTGAGGTTAGATACCCTCTTTACATGAATTAAAGCCATTTTATTGTTGCTTGGGTCCCACTTGCTGCCACCTCAGCCAAGGTGCTGTCCCTGCTACTCCTCCTCCTGAAACATGAACTGTCCTGGGAACACCAAGTGTTCATTCACAGCAGCTCATCTGAAAGGTGTTAATTGGAAGTTGAGGTGTGGAGGCTTTTGCAAGATTAGATTAAACTCTTGTTCCCTCTAGCAGTGGTGAACTTCTGAACTAAGAATTGGGAAGGACTCAAAACTCCTGGCTAGTTCCTAAAACTCAAGGTCATCTCCAAAAAGATTATGGGAAATGAATCTCTGGTAAGAAACAGTGGATCAATTAGCAAAATAACATTATTTTGGATTTGGTGCATGTGCATCCCATAATAATGGGATTGTAATTTTTAAATACATTATCTCAACTGAAATCCATATCCCTCTGGAGAAATTTTCCATCTGAGTCCTGTATCAAACACCCTTCATTTGCAGTAGTGTTCCATGACCATAGAAGCTTTACAAACCCAACTTGGTTCATCTTGAAGAGGCTGTTTTGGCTTGGTTTTTTTTGCAGTGGAAGAAGCTTGTGAAGAGAGGGTGGAAAGCTGAGGGAAGCATCAGCCTGAAGAAAGCTGCCGCAGCCACTGCAGAAATTATTAATATATGCAAGCCAGAGGGGCTTCTGATGGCAGGTGAAACAAATTTCTTTCCTGAGCATCTAAAGCCTGTGTGCTGCATCACAGTCTGCAGTGATAACCAATCTCAAACACTTATCACAGGGTAGGATGAATTCCTTATTGAAGGAGTCTTTCTTTTCCCACTAGGAGCCCAGATGAATTCATTTAAGCAGGCAAATCATATTTGGAGGGTGTAAATTAGTCACAGCAAATCCTGATGCTTTTTACAGATCATTCACAAACTGTTTTTTAAACTGAAGTGACTCTCCACTCTCTTCTAGCATGTGTGACAGCTGAGTGTGCTTTGCATGCTGTGTCCTGTGTCTGGACCTGCCTTCCATGAAAATATTTAGCCTTAAGGTGGTCACAATAACCACAGGAAATTTCTATTCTTAAGGGGTAATTTGTATTTCTAAAGGATAGATTTATTATCCCATTTCTTTGGTCTGCTTTTTATTTTTTTTTTTCTTTTTCAGAGAAGGCTGCTAGGATTTAAAGAGAGGTATTTTTCCAAGTGGGCTTGTTACAGATCAGCTCTTCAATTACACCTACTAAAGAAGTAGTGCATAGCGATACCCTGAACTTGTCCCTAATTAAAAATACTGTACTTAAAGCTTGCATGATTCCCTTCTGCTGAAATCTTTAATCAGGAGATGAATAAGGCTCTGGAGCCTTGATTAATAACAGGACCAAGTGCTGTGCAGCTGAAAATGCCAGGGTATTAAATTTCCTTAAGTCACCTGGTGTCCCCACCTAATAGAGATCCTGACAATGTTACTTATGCAATAGCACAGAATAATTGAGGTGTAAAGTTACTGGTCCCAAATGAGACAAATGATCCCAGTTCTCCTGGAGACAAATCTGATGTGGATATGTGCACTAATGCAACAAGCAAGATCCCTTTGTAATTGCATCATTAAATAAAACAAATGGCCTTCTTTTAAGTAGTACCCATGGAGTCTAATGCACAGGTGAGAGGCACTGAAATCTGAAAAAAATCTAAGTACAAGGGAGTTGGGAAAGTATAGAAATTAGTGTTCTAAACCAAAACTACCCAGATACAACAGCCCAGAAAGTAAGATGAATTTTCAAAGGAGCAAATGCTGCCAAGAAGAAAAAGTTGTCTGATTTTTTTGCTAAAAGTGCTGTGTTTGGATCAGGCAAAGAAACAAACCCAACATAATCCAAAGCTCATGCACATGAGCTGTGTTTTCTCTAGGCTGGTTCAAGAACAGCTGGTGGCAGAACAGATTGACAATTTTCAGGAGCTGTGAACAGTTAAAACTAGAATATTAAGAAGAAGAAGGTGCTTTCCTAGATTTTTAGGGACAATCTCCTCCTCTTGAAGAGAACTCTGTCATGTAATCATACTTGGCTTTTTCACTGCACTTAAAATAATGCAACATTACTACTTTAAAGTCATATAAAGGAATGAAAGTGGTAAGAAATAATTCCAGAACAGGTCCCAGGTACTACTAAAACTCAGATAAAGGTTGGGCTTTATGATCTTGGAGATTTTTCCCCACCTTAATGATTCTATGATTCTGTGGAATGGGAAGCGCTGTCACAGGAGCAGTGTAGAGTCCTGAATTAAGAACTGCAGAGAGGAAACTGTAAAACTTTTCTTGAAATGTGCTCATTACCATGCTTTTTTTTAGGAGCACACACTGAATCAGGCACCAGCATTGGTGCCCTGCCCCCAGCATACACCTAAACTTGAGTCAGATTGTCTTCCCTGGACAGCCTCAATCCAAATTTAGCATGAATTTACTCATGGGTATGGTATAAGTGTTTGTTTTCTGCCAGTATTAGTGACCTGAGGAATAAATAGTTCCCCTCAGCCCTTCATGAGCTCTCCTGTCGTGTCATACAGAGACAAACTCAGCTCTGAGTGACTTCACTGAAATGTCAGGTGCAGGAGCTGGATTTGGTATTTGGGATACAGCTGAATTTCCATGCTGGAACTTCATCCATGCACTGCCAGTGTTTGCATTATCTGCAGTCAATGATACCCCATATCCCATACAGAGCCAGCCAGCACATTTCAGCGCTGAGCTGCAGATTGCAGCAGGTAAAAATGCCTTTATTCAGGTAACATCCCCCTCTCCCCATCATGTCCCCTCTGCTCTTGCTTGAATTGGTTGTTTTTTCTCAGAATGACCCACAAAACTCTTACTGAGGTCCCCACAGTGTCTGGTACAGTGGCAATAGTCCCTCTTAGCACAAGAAATATCCTGCCTAACACATCTTATGGCCACATATATCTTTTCAGGAACCTGTACATTAATAATTTATTCCCACTGTGGAACACACAAGCTCTATTCATTCTCAATTTCAGCTGATATGATACCATTTTACACTGAAAATTATTCATCCCTAAGTGAATAACCTGGTACTTTCTGTCAGGAAATGTATTTTCAGCTTTACTACGAGGAGTAAAAGTATTCTCTGTGATATCCTTTTCTTCCCCCAAACTCCCAATACCTCCTGACTGAGCATCAGGTTAGAATAACATGTGAAAATCCTGAAAAAGATCAGTCCCAGTTTGCACTGCCAATTCAAATCCAGCAGCTACTGATCATATCTCAGCATCTCCCCTTAAACCAGTGCTTTATCCACTTTTAAGTGTTTTCTGTAATCTCCAGCTTTTTCAAATTAAGTATTCACTTTCCAAGTGATAATATATCAAAGAGCTCACAGATTCTTTACATGCATCCCATCAGCTTAATTTTCTTATCTAAAAACTCTTGAACGTTACCATAAAAATAAATATTTTTGTGTCTGATTTAGCAAAGGGATGTTGGTCCCTAAAAACAGATTACACAAAAAACTACAGATAACACATCACTACATGATTTTGACCTATAGCTTCTAGTCCTTAGTCTAGTAATTCCAATATGGAACAGCCCACGAATTAAAAGCTTCTGGTTTCTACTCCATGCATTGCATCCATGCCCCTAGCAAGGGTTGTAATCCTTGCACATACAATCTGAATATGATCCCTGAAAAACAGATGATGGGGAAATTAGATTGAAAATTGTAATTTGTATCCAAATAAAGAAAATCTCTTGTGACTCCATCTGCAGATAATAAAGTGTTATTGAATTTTATTTTTTTTTTGTGTGCATGTGTTGCAATGTTGTAATTATCATGTTGTTTTGGCATAGGTAGAACTGTAGTTGGAATCCATGTTTTAAAGACTGTGGATTACATTGTAAAATGCATAATACAAAGTGCACTTATAATAAATACTGTTAATCATGCAGTACTTAAAAAGGGGCCTGCAGTACCAGGCATGGTACAAATACCATCAGTCCTGCACTAGAGGGTTGGAGCTAAAGTGGTTGCCATGAAATAGGTGAAATCAAGAGTGCCAGAGGTCAGCTCGGTCTGTGGGACAGCAAAGTTTCATTCCCCAGCACAGGTGCAAGTCCCAATGCCACAACAGAAAATAAACCAAGCCCTGGGGATGCCTTTTCCACGCTCTGCTCTGTGCCAGGCAGGGCTCAGATCTGGGGTGGGACATGTGGGGATGGTGTGGCTGGACAGTGCCCAGGCAGAAAGGGACCTGGGGGTGCTGGTGACAGCAGCTGGACAAGAGCCAGCAGAGTGCCCAGGTGGCCAAGAAGGCCAATGGCCCTGGCCTGGATCAGGAATGGTGTGGCCAGCAGGAGCAGGGATGTCATTCTCCTACTGAACTCAGCTCTGGGGAGGCCACACCTCGAGTGCTGTGCCCAGTCCTGGCCCCTCAGTTTGGGAAGGACCTTGAGACGCTTGAGGGCATCCAGAGGAGGAAGCGAGGCTGGAGAGGGGCTGGGAACACAAACCCTGTGAGGAACTGAGGGAGCTGGGGCTGTTTAGCCTGGAGAAAAGGAGACTCAGGGGTGACCTCATCACTCACCACAACCTCCTGAAAGGTGGCTGTGCCAGGGGGGGTTCTTCTCTTCTCCAGGCAGCACTGACAGAATGAGAGGACACAGCCTCTAGCTGTGCCAAGGGAAATATAGGCTGGATATTAGGAAAACGTTTTTTACAGAAAGGACGATAAAGTACTGGAATGGTCTGCCCAGGGAGGTGGTGGAGTCACCATCTCTGGATGTGTTTTAAAATACACTGGATGTGGCACCATGGTTTAGTTGCGGTGTTAGGGCTGGGTTGGACTCAGTGACCTTAGAGGTCTCTTCTAGCCCAGTGATTCTGTTGAATTCTGTTGCTGAATGTGGGCCTGCCTCCCATAGCACGCCTGCCCTTTCCCTGCCATCCCCACTGCCAGGCTGCTGAGGCTCTGGCAGTCACTTCCAAGATGTCCTGCCTAGCCAGGCAAGAAGTGATCAAAGAAGAGGAATTGCATAAATGTTTTTCTCAGGCCTTGCTTATCTCTTTTAATAAGTGGATTTTATGTAAGCAAATTCATTTGTGTTTCTTCACTTACATTTTCACTGTGAAGCTTAAATCAATGCCATATTATAGTCTGAAAATAATCCACTCAATAGTTATTACATTTATTCCTTCCTTTTGCTTTTTTTTTCCCTCTTAATGCAGGCAGCTTAAATACATAGATCACTGAGGAATTTGGCCAGTTTTTAAGACATTAAAGTGCATGGAAAGTGAAGTAATTCTTCAAATGGGTGTGATGGCTTGGATCAGCAATAGTGAGGCCAGCAGGACCAGGGCAGGGATTGTGTCTTTGTGCTGGGCAATGGTGAGGGCACACCTTGAAACCTCGAGATAGATTTGGGCCCCTCATGGTAAGGAAGACTGAGGGGCTGGAGCATGTCCAGGGAAGGCAGTGGAACTGGGGAAGGGTCTGGGCACCAGGAATGGCTGAAAGAGCTGGGGGAGCTCAGTCTGGAGAAAAGGAGGCTCAGGGGGGATCTTCTCACTCTCTACAACTCCCTAACAGGAGGTTGTAGCCGGATGGGGGGGGGTCAGTCTCTTCTCCCAAATAACAGGCAATGAGACAGAAATGGTTTCATCTGTACCAGGAGAAATTTAGATGGGGTATAAGGAATAATTCCTTCACAAAAGGGGTTGTCAAGCATTGCCACAGGCTGCCCAGGGAAGTGGTAGCCCCCATCCCTGGAGGGATTTAAAAGACACGTAAATGTGGCAGCTGGGATATGGATTAGTGGTGGACCTGGCAGTGCTGGGTTAATGGTTGGACTCAAGGATCTTCAGGGTATTTTCCAACCTAAGCAATTCTATAATTCTATGTAGGAAAGAGGTCAGATCATGAAGATGGGAATCTACACCACTATGTGCCAGTGAAAAATGGACAGAACCACAGGAATGCTTTCCCCACTGCTTTCAATATTTGGGTTAAGATTGCCTTATCGATTCTCCTCTTTGTCCCTGAATATTCTCCTTTGATCTGGCCAAAAGTGAATGAGTTCTTTTGCACCAGAGAAAGGGCTACTTCTCTTACCCAAAATTTTCTCAAGTACCTCTGCAAAGCAGCACAATTTAAGATGCAGATGTTTCCTTAGAAGGGTTGCTAAAGTTACCTAAGACTGCCTGCATTATAAACTGTCTCCCAAATCCCAGACAAAGCTCAGGAAAATGTGTGCCCCCAAAGACAAAACCTTGGCATCACCCAGATGGTGTTTCAGGTCTTTCTTACATTTGGGTTACAATATGATAACGATGATAAAGTTTTTACATTTTGCTTCCTCAAGTCTCAATATATCAAGAGATGGGAACTTCCTGACAGGGAAAATCCTGACATTTAAATGACTGTGACAGTCTGGGGACTGAAACCTCACGGAGTTCTCCCAGAAATCCTAGCCATGGATTTCAGTCAGGAGGTACTCAATTTGTGGACCATCATTTGGTTAAGGAAGTTGGGCTGAATTTTCGTTGGCAAAAATTCCCCCAGCATTTTCTCTTAGTTCAGATCATAATTCACCGTAAGATTTTTGAGGCCTAATTAAACTAAATAGCAATTAAAATTCCATCACTTATCTTATTCTGCTGTCAAAAAAGGAGAGGAAAAACACTTAGGTTTTGTTTGATTTTAGCTTTAACTAAGTCTAACATGAATTTACATAATTTTTTTTTCTTAACAAAGTGTCATCTTGTCACACCCCCCTCAAAGAAATTACAGTACTATTAAAGAGCAAATACAGTGAATCAGATTAATTGCATCTTCAATTTTCACAGAAAATATTTGAATAAAACAAAAGTAAAGAATTTTTCCCAAGATTCATTGGACATAAATGGCATCTTTCAACAATGGGAAACGGAATCCCAGTGTCCAAATTGTAATCACATTATCCAAGTGTGCTTTCAAGCAAATATTGTATGTTTTTCTAGAAGAATATAAAACTTCCCTTTCCTGAAGGAAGAACAGAATTTAAACATTCCAAGATTTGGCACTGTAGTTTGCAGAGATGAGATAAACCAAGCAATTTGTAATGAGAAATCTGTCTGTTCTAATATAATCCTATATTAATCATTTAACAAATTAATAAATTCACCGTAATTAAACTCTCCATAAAGAATATGCAAGTGTTGGAGAAACTAATTGATTAAATTCTAGTTTTAAATCCCACCATGCATTCATTTTCTCTGATTTTTTTTTCCCTTCTCTGTTTGGTAATATTGAACTTAGTCTGTCAGGCATGTTTTATCTCTCTGCTTGTTTGCTTCTCTGACTTTTGGAAGTGAATTTCACAAACCTCTCCACTTATAATTCGCTGTCTCCCCTGAAGATACAGGGCAGATAATGTCAACAAACAGCTCTCTGTGTGTTTAGTGAACTAGAAAGCAAAATTTTGTACCTTAAAAATGCTCTTGTTGGAGCACGAGCTCCTGGAGGACTGTGGAAGGTTAAGTCAATTGAGAGAGACTGTCAGTGCTACAGGGGCTTTGTTTTCAGTACCTAGGAGTTTTGCTGAAAACACAGAGCTGAGACTGGCAGAGCACAGCAACACTTTTAAGGTCAGATGACTGCTTTTGAATTTTAGCCTTGCTGTAAAAAGTAGAAAGCAACATGAATGAGGATCTGCTACGCTTTGCATTTCGGTATGAAATCCTATGCCTGGGAGAAAAATGGAAGTGACAAGTAAAGCTACACTACATGATGTCGCCCTTTCCTTCCTTTCCCTTTCCCTTTCCCTTTCCCTTTCCCTTTCCCTTTCCCTTTCC
>VWYI01018867.1:0-15774 GCA_013399455.1 Anthoscopus minutus | reverse complement strand
CTCAGAACTGTAAGTACTGATCCCTTAAGCTTCCCCACTGACGTAGGTCTCAGCACCCCAAAAAATTTTCCTTTTCTTTTATTGAACAGAGGAAGGAGAAAGGAAGCAAACCTCTTAGACTTACACCAAGTGGACTCTTGTTACCAGAGAATCACTGGTCTGTGTAAGCCCTACCCTGACTCTTTCTACCCGCCCCAGGGCTTGGCTATCCCTCTTCCCTAGAGATAGCCTCAGAGCCAGGGGTTTGGACTTCTGCACTTTGCCCAGGCTGAACTTCCCACTCCCCCTTGAGATGATGGGCTACACAATTGCCTTTTTGCAGCCACGGTGGTGTTAAAATCTTATGACATTGAGGTCACCCCCTTGGCTTGGGATCAGCCTCTCTGGGCTTCAGTACTGCCAGCCCTCTGGGAAGGACTCTGAATCTTGTCTGCGTGTCACTCAAACCTTTGCAACTTCTCACACACCCGGGGATCTGAAGCTAGTTTGCAGGTAGCTCACACTGTTTGCCACAGCTCGCATTTGCCTGGAGAGCTGAAGCCTGTTTTTGACTCTAAGATGAAGAGCCCCTGACACCTCTAATCCTCCTGAAACATTCTCTCTTTTTTTTATTACTCTCTTTGTGCAATCTCTTCTTAAGTGTCCCTGGCCCCCGCAGTAGTAACATTCAGGGATGTTCCTTTGTTTTACATGAGTTTTCTTTAATGGGGGTGATTGCTTTTCTCGGGTGTCTCTCCTTACCCGTCTTACTGGATCCCGAGTTTGTTCTTGTTTTTGTACTTCTCTAATGGCTGCCACCAATACTTTTGCTTGCATCTTTTGTTTCTCCTCTTCTTTCCTCATGCAGACTTTTTGTGCTTCCTTCAGTAGTTTTTGCAACCCCCTCTCCTGCCAATTTTCAATCTTTTCCAATTTTCTACATATGTCCTCCCAAGACTTTGCTACAAATTGAGTTTTCGATAGAACCTCCCCCATTGGAGGATTAGGGTCTGTCCCAGAGTACATTTGTAAGCTCCTTTGCAGCCGGTCCAACCATTCCGTGGGGGTTTCCTCCTTCCCTTGGCATTCTCCAAATACCTTGCTTATGTTTTGTTCTTTTGGTACTGCTTCCTTTATGCTTTGTATTACAATATCTCTCAAGTTTATCATCTGCCTCCTCCCCTCCTCTGTCTGTGCGTCCCACCCTGGGTTTTGATGTCGCCACTTCTGATCTCCTGGCATGCCTTGTGGGTTATGGCATTCCCATTCCCGCATCCCAGCCCATTTGATAATTTCTCTTTCCTCATTATTGAATAGTGACCTCAGTATGGCATTAATATCCTCAAATGTGTATATGCTGGTCCCCAAAAATTCATCAAGCCTTTCCGAAACACTCCAAGGCTCCTCCACTAGTTTTCCCATTTCCTTCCTAAAGGCTCTTAAAGGCCAAGTTTATAGGTATGTTTACATATCCAATAATTCCTGGGGCAGTTGGTACTTTCCATAAGGGGAGTATATTATGTTTATTCTCCTCACTCTCGTCATCCTCTTTTGATATCCTTTTTAATTTTGGCTGTGATCTCCTTATGGGAGAGGTAAGCACAGACTTTAAAGGTCGTGAGGGATGCAAGCATTGAGTCTGTGTTTTAGTCTTGGAGAAAGAGGAGGCTGAGTCTGTCTCAGGTGGGTACGGAAAGTCCAACAGATGCGTGTTATGGGTGGGGAAGGAGGGAGGAGCAGGAATTTTTCCAAACGACAGCTCAAACCCTGGAGCTCACCCGCTAGTCAGTGGAGGCATGGTCTCAGGTAAGGGAGCTGACGCCACCAGTTGCATGTCCTGAGGGGGGAGGACAGGGGGTAAGGGTCCCTGAAGAGGTAATGAGGGCGCACCTGCCTGTGGTGGGGGTCTCAGATAGGGTGGGGGAAGGTTATCCAGGGGTTCCCAGGTTTCTCCTTTATTTGATTTTTTTGTGTTAATTGGGTATAGTTTTACCTCTGCAATCTCCCATAACTCTGTGTACTCTTTCTCCTCATAGTCCCAGGGAGTCTTATTGTCTACATATGTATTTAGAGAGTGATACGTCCATTTCTCGAATGTGCCAAACATAGGCCAGATTAAATGACTTCTGATTTCCTTCCCCCTCCAGACCTCAATGCAATATTGGACCATCTTTTCTTTGGATTTCCCTTTTCTTTCATCATACTCCTCCCAGTGTTCAAGCATCAGTCCCAAAGGGCTGTCCCTAGGGATTTCTAGGATATTTTTCCCTGTTTTCTTTTTTGACTTACCTTGTGGTTTCTCCTGGATCTTACTCTTCTTCTGACCCATTCTTACAAGGGTATTTCCTTAACTTTATTCTGTGTTCTGACTCCTCTTAAGTTTCCTGTGCACATACCTGAACTTAAAACTTATATTATGCTATGTTTAATTCCTGTTCCCAGGCTGCTCCCCCTGCTGCAGGGGACCGACCTGAGGGATTTTANCCTGTTACCAGGCTGCTCTCCCTGCTGCAGGGGACCGACCTGAGGGATTTTACCTGGTAACTTGGCTCTCTGTTTTTCCTTTTGTTCCGGATTTTACCTGATCCCTGGGCTAGAAGGTTTACCAGTTTCCCAAACTCTTAGGAACGTACCCTTCCCTTTAGCCGGCCCGTGACCAAACCCAAAACTCCCCACATTGTGAGAATAGTGAGTTTTGCATTTTTTGCCACTCATTCCCCCTTTGCCCGACTCCTTCCCTCGTGGGACAGGAGAACTGTGGTTGCAGGGCTCACATTCGCTTTGTGATTGGATCGCATCTCACACACACACACACACAAGCATTTGGTCACCCCACTCAACCACATGATACGGTTCCTTTTTCTCACATGGGTTCTTCATGCACTTGGAATTTTATGAGTGAAAAACCTCTGCCACGGCACCGAAGAGACCCAAACCTGGGTTCTTCCCTGAGTTCTCTGAGAGCCTTTTAGCTAGCTTTTTCTTCCCCTTTTGATAGTGGCTTTTTACCCCTTTCTGTCCAATTGGTTCCTCAGAACCTCCTCATATTGTCAGGTTGCTGAGACAGTGTGCCACCCCCTGAACAGAAAGAGAAGGTCCATGGAATGCAAATTTGGATCACGTCGGGGTCACCAGATTGTTATAAATGCGATAGCCAAATTGGAATTATGAAAGAATTTATTTATAATAATAATACGTGAAAAGCCACCACCAAAAGAAAAGAGTGCCAAGCCCGGGATCGGCACAGTGAACAGAGAGTATGTCTCTCTCTCTCTCGCCTTTCATGCTCCCCTCTGTTCACAAACACAAGTTTTCCAAAGTGTCTTTTTATACAGTTTTTTTGCCCTGAGGCTGTATCGAAGTTATCTCACTTCTTTTGACTTGGAAACACAGTCCTGGTTGTCATTTCCATTTCCTGGTCTGGCTGAAGGGATTCCTGATAAGAAGAGAAATATTTGATGTGATTTACTGGAAATCCGTATTGATATTCAGATGTCTGACAACTCCTTTATCTTATCATGGTCTTGTATCAGGCGTTGATGGGATCGTTGGCCCAGGCCATCTCCTCCAGGAACCATCCTTCACCCATTCTTCAAATGCAAATGTGTCTTTTCCTCAGTCTTGGTTTCTGAGTTGGAATTCCTGGAAGTGTTATTGTTGGTACAAGCTATTTTCCAAATTCCCATGGGTTATAGTTTTTGGATACAAGAAACCTTATATTATTATACCCAACACCATTAAACACCCCAACTTTAGTTTATTTGCACGAATTACACATGTATATATATTACAATAAAGAATGTTCTGATGAGAACAAGTGAAAACTATGAAGATATATGGAAAATAAAATAAAATACAACATCTGTTTATCACCAGCCGGATGTTGCAGATAATTATTTTCTCTTTTTTTGCAGTCATCTCAACCCAGGAAAATAGCAGTCAAACATGAAATGCTGCCAAAGGTGATCTTGTCACTGACAGCACTCAATACTTAGAAGGAGGTCAAAATGCCTCTGCTTCTAGGGCCTCACAAAATTATCAAGGGACAGGGCTGCTCTTTGCACAGGTATCTACACCATGGAGAATGTTCTGCTATGAGAACAAGTGAATACAGTTCAACTAGATTAACTATTTCACCACCCTTGGATGGTGACAAACATCCGAGAACGATCAATATGGTCTAGGCAAGAAAAAACTTATATTTCAAGAATGTATAGAAGTAGATCTTTCATGATGAGAGCTGAAGTAATGATGGGTGGGCTCTGTGCCTCATATTCCTGTTAGCTCTACCTATCCAGTCTAGAAAGGATTAAGACAGCCTGATTCTAAAACTGCAAACCAAATGTCTTGTGACAACTGCAAGGTGGGCACAGAAAGTCCAGGCTGGGACTGGAGTGGTAGGAAAGCCTTTCCACAGAAAAACAGATCTCCAGCTCAGGGCAAGCAATATGAATCAGCAAAGTCACTGTTAAGGGAAAAAGGCCAATATATTTGGTCTGCAACAGGAAATTATTCTGTGAGACAAATGAAATAATCCTTCTGCTGTATTCATCACTAATAAGGCATCGGCCTTGAGAGCAGCACCTTGGTTTGGGCACATGTCAAGAATGTTGTTAACTGGAAAGAGAAGCAGGGAACAAAGAGAGTGATCAGAGGGTTAGAAAATATAAGCCTACAATGAAAGATGGGAAGAGCTGCAACTGCTTAATTTCCAGATGGGAAGACTGAGGAGGAGTAGGGCCACCATTTTCAAAGCAAAGATGTAATTTGTTCTGCCTGCCCATTGTGAACAAGAAGTAATAGATTTAAATTGCAGCAAACATTTCTAGTGGAAAGTACAGGGAAACATTGAAACAAATTGCCTAGAGAAGTTGTGATGTATTTGTCACTAGAGAAAAAATTAAACAAATATACTTTGAGACTATTATAAAAAATCAGAACTCTTATTGAGGATAATTAAAAAAATATTATATTTTAATTATTTTATGAGAAGAAAAATATCTTTTTTTACTTGAAAAACAATTAGTATTTTAAAAAGGGGAACAACAGTTTGAGGAACAATATAATATAAATGTAAATGAAAAACAATATAATAATAATGTAAATATTGAAGAACAATATTTACAACATTTTTTTAAGCTAGCTCATAGAATGAATTGAAAAACTATGAGTATTTCTGTATCTCAGCCCTCTGTCAATGAAATGGAGGTAGTAATACACAATTTATGATACTGAGAGTCTGTAATGCATTAATGCAACCTTGTGGATGCTGGGAAAGGAACTGATAAACAAATGTAAAATATCTCCAGACACCCTCAGTTTTTTTCATACTTGCACTGCTTTAAATGCTGCAATTTGTTTTCTTTTCTTCTCTAAGAGTTCCTAGTACACTGGGATCTCTCCTAGAAACTGAACTACACCTCTTCCCAAAGAGGAACAAACCAGAGCTCATGTGGTTTAATAGAACACAGCAGTTGAGAAATACCTCTAGATTAAAACCCCACAAACCCTAACCATTACATTTCATACTACAAGTTTCTATTACTGTGCAACTTGCATCAGAAGAAATTTCTAATTCAGGAACAGTGATCCTTTCTCCTCACCTGGGCATGTTAAAACATCTACTGAACAAAATCTACTTCCCCAAAACAACTAGTGAAGATGTACAGACAACATTATAACAGTGACTGTTTAGAAGACCTATCAAACCAAGGCAGAGTTGAAGTACCTCATTACTACTTCTTTTCCAAAATGCAACAATGGGACTAGATTCACTAGAACTTTAAAATATTCTTTGTTGTTAATAAAGTTTATATTTAAAGAAAAACAATTCAGGTGAATATGGCATACTGTATAATCCAAACAGGTTACTGCAGATGCACTAAAAACATTGATACCAAGCTAAAAGCATTTTTAGCAGCCTTGTTCAGAAAATACTTCCTAATCATCCTGTTACACACACTTTGTTTTTTGCGGATTTCTGCCATGATATCCCAAATAAACCCTGACTTTTCTTGCCACACCAGTCAGCTTGGCAGCCATTTCTCCAAGAAACCACTACAGACTTCGAGAACCCAATTTCCCTGTGGTACCAGCACTGTGACTTTGACACTGTAGTGGCAGAGTTCAGGATGCAAATTCTGCATGAGGAAAGCAATAGTGACAGTGCTGGAGATGGAAATATGGCTGTGGCACACATCAGTGCAAGATCTGTCAAAAAAACATTGGGAAGTTCTCCTTGATCCTCAGCAGAAATTTAATCCTCCCTCCTGTTGTTTGCTCCATAAAACAGCATTTTCATGTCCAGATCTGACATCCATTTTTCCCTGGGCATCTGTATAAATGTATCAGTAAAGTGACTGGGATTATTTACATACACCATGTTTCTCATGTGTGCACCTATATTTAAATATTTAAGAACACAATCCCGGAAAAGTAATTTTAAAAGTAATTTCCTTTTTGCATTCCAGCTGCTGAGATGATTAAGTCACTACTTATACAGTACTTTTTAAGTTCTCTCACTCTCCAGAGACCTCTTACATTTGGCATTATTTGTAGAAGTGCAAAATATCTAATGCCCTTCTACCTTCAATTAAAAGTTGCAATCAACTCATTAAAAAATCAACTCATTAAAAAATATTCTTACAAAGATAACATATTAAAACTGCTTCTATGTCCACTGCTCCTTTTTTTCTGCACTGCTTTTAAACTGATTACTTGTCATTTATTAAAACTCTAGGCCTTAGGGACATGGCTCAGTGGTGAACTTGGCAGCGCTGGGTTAATGGTTGGATTCAATGATCTTAGAGGTCTTTTCCAACTGAAATGATGCTATGGAGACAAATATAACAAAGTGCATTTAAAAGGATATTTATAGTATTTTAATAACTATAGTTCAACAAGGAGTTGTTTTACTTTGCTTTGTATCGATATATTTGAAGATGCAGAGAAAAATTTGGCAAAGATGTGATCAGCAATCAAACGTTTATAGCACACAGGATGTCAAGGAAAGTCAGACAAATTTACCCTCACTTGTGCTTATCAAAAGCCTGCTCTGCAAGATGTATCATGTGGCTTTTGCTATTAAAAAAAAATCACAATGACAAGCAGAAATTGAGAGAGATGATCAAATATATTATTAGTGAGGCTGCTCAATAGTTAGTACTATACAGTATTTTTAATCTTTGCTTTCTCTAAGATTTCAAGTGGAAGCAGTGTAACTGCCATCTGTAGTTGGGGAAATGTTTCAGCCTTCTTCAAGACCTTTCAGTGGGAAAATTTGTGAGAGTAAAGAGTCAGTTCTCAGTTAGGTAATAGTTTATTGAATTAGCTACAGAAGGGTCAAGAGTACGGCATGAACCACTGCAGTTGTGAAAAAATACCTAATCTGGGGATAGAGTCAATCTAAAAACTGGAATAGGGAAGGAAGCAAACTTTCCTGACAAGTAGTGTAGGAATAGGAATCGAGGAGGGAAGCTAAAGAAGATGAAGATGGAACAGATTCATTGAGGTACAACAGTAAGTGAAATTGACCTACAAACCAGGGGGTAGTTGACTTTAGGTGTGATGAGATACTTAGGGGAGCTAATCTGACATACGAAGATCAAGAAGTGACAGAAGAAAAGGGAAGAACCAAAGTTTTACAAAATGTCTAAATAAAGGAGATGGCATTAAAAAGTGGGCAAAGTCTGAGTAACCGTTCCTGTAATCCTTACACCATTGTCACAGTAACCTGTACTTTCCAGGTTACAGACTTCTGTTTTGTTGCACAGACTTGTTTCCATTTAACACCATCTTTGCTAGACACTGTGACAGATTAATAGGGGAAAAAGCCCCAAACCAACAGAATACAGTGATATTCAAGTTTTACATCACAAAGCTAAATACAAAAAGGAGAAAATTAAATAGGTTAAATATAAGGTGTTAATTATGACAACCCAAAATTTTAAATACTTGACTTTGCAGTCCCCAAAAATGTTATTACAAATTAGTTGTGTGTGGATAGAATACATGCATAATTCTCAAAATACATAAATTATTCTCATAAATGTCTGTAGAAACACTATGAGAAATAGATGATTTACAAAATATTTAAACAATAAATTAACTAGTCTTAAGTCTTTATATCTTACAAAAAATACTTTTGTTTTGAAATATTGAATGTTGGATTTATTAATGCTAACTATTTATTAAATATTCACCGTTCTTAAAGCTTAAAATTATCATGTGGCTTTTGCTATTAGAGCAATTGTCAGCTACACATATTAGAGCAGTAAGAGCCTCATTGAAACACGTTCTTAATCTGCATTAAATTGAAGAGTTGTCAGTAAATATCATGCAAAAGATAGGGATATTGATATTAGAGTATAAAACAGAGGTTCAAATCCTATTGTCCCAAACTTGTTCACAAGAGAAGGTATTTGGTCCAAGTAATGAAAGATGAAGATGACTAGAAGCACAGGAATGTAATGACACAAGCACACTTAAAAGCATTTTAAGTGAGGCTGTGGGTTTTCAGCCAAGATACACACATATCAACCTTGATGCAACCGAATTACTCTACTAAAAATGCTGTCTATGCTTATGATGCTACAAACATTCAGATCCAATGAAGTTAAACAGAACTGATGAAAGCTGCAGGACATCCTGCAGAACTGACAGAAGCTATTGTTCCAATAGACCAATACATCGTAATTAAAGACTAACGTCACCTACTTGCTATAACTTCAATGGTGGTATAGGAGATACTATTTATAGCGTGGTATGAATAGTTTCTATTCAAATTTGAGTGCAGTTTTTCTGATGGAATGTGCTTAAACAACTATAGAAGAGCTACTGAACAGTCCATCCAGCCTGAACTGTTTGTAAGTCAGGAACTTCTTTGAGCCAAGGGTAGAGATTAAACAGGTCTCAGTCTTTTGTGCTTTGAATATGTGTCCACTAACTGCGCTCTGAAATAATAAAGCGTGATAATGTAAAATAAATTGTGCATTGTTTTATGCCAAGTTTCAGGAAGAGCTGTGATGCAGAAGAGATGAATTTTTTAAGCAAGATTACATAAATTACTTAATTAAGCAAGTAATTCAGATTCCTTAGGAAAGATGCTGGGGTTAAGACAGAGTGAAGAATTCTGCAATAGCAGAAATAGACATGCACAGTATCAAGTCAGTACTAGAATTAGCAGAAAAGGTGAAAAAGAAGGGTAGTTTCTCTCAGAAAAATCCATTCATATTTAGGAAATTGTGATTAATTTTAGCAAATGACAGAAATGTCAATAACTTTGTATAGAAAGCAGATTTTAAAAAATTGCTAAATCCGCTCTTGCCTTCTGATTAGTTAAACGCATCCAATGTAAATAAAATTGCTGTAATGCCTGCCACATGGCATATTAGATAGACAAAGAATTTTTTAGGATGCACTATTCTATAATGTCTGTGCAAAACCGGACGAGAAATATCGTTCCATTTCAATACATCAAGATTTGGCACTTAAGATTGTGATTGCTACCTTGTATTTCAGAGCACTTTTACTTTGGAGCTGCTCTGTTCAGAGCCTTGCAAGTAGTGGTTATCACTGCATTCGGAATCTGCCCAACACAAATTTAATGCACTTCTAATTTAAGCTTAGCCAGCAGACTATCTGTGTTTCATGCACAAGTACTGTGGACTAAGTTTGGAGGAAGAAATTGAAAACAGAATAGGGAATAGATGAATGAAAGATCTTGGAAGACAGTTAAAGATTAGGTTAGGTAGTTCAGAGAACACTGAAAGGAATTAAATGTGTGATAAATAAGAACTAGAAAGTAATTTTCTTGGAGAACACCGGTTGTTTTGTTTAAGAAATGTATTGCAAAAACTGCAAGACAAATTCTACTTTAACTCACAATAACATATAATCAAGCATATGTGCAGCTTCCCTGGAAGCCTATCTGCAGGACATTTTCTCCAGAGAAGTTAGCTCACAAAATTTCTGCTGCTTTTAGCTGCTGAAAACTCAGAGCATGGAATATTATTCTCTTAGTGATTAAATACTTCTATAGGAATCCCATTCTTACTGAATCTATATTTCAGTTCATATTTTAGGTCAAGTTAAAGACATTACATTATTGTAAGCTAAAGAAGAGCACTGCTCCACACACTTCAAGCCCTACTACTGCATGGTTTGGCTCCCTGAGCCAGACACCACTGGATCCAAACAATGGATGCTTTTAAATGGGGAGACATGTACTAGTTTTATTATTCAATTAACTGGGCTCTATGAATACACTTGGCTGTCTATAAATACCAATGTGCTGTCACAGCTCAAGACTTCAAACTGTTGACACTAAAAAGAGGGGATATAATTTATTCCATTCTCATAACTTGTAATGTAAATAAGTTAGAGAATGGACCATATGAGGAAGTTCAGCATCTGTCTATAATTTCATATTTTCCAAAAAGGAATCACTTCTAATTATAGAGCCATTTCTAATAAATCTCCAGTGTCCTAGTATGCCCAGAGGGACTTCCTCTTCAGATAGGAAGTGTGGCCACAGTAGTTCTGGAGGCAGGAAGGACAGGGAAGATGATACAAATAGTGGAATATTTCAGACCAAGGAAAAGCACCTTTTTGTGGAAACAGCCATGTTAAGCACCTGTAACCCATCATGTAAGACAAGGAGACTGAAGAGAAAAAAGACTGATTCCTCCAACAAGATGAAACTTAATTCAGCTAAATAAATTTATGGGCATGTAGTGAGACAGAAAAGTAACAACAAAAGCAACAGGCTGCCCTAGGTTGTTGTACTGGTTTGAGAGCAAAACCAGTGAGAGACTCCAAGTCAGAAATACAATTTATTAGGAAATAGGAAGAAAAGAAAGAAAACCACTGACAAAGTCAGAATACAACCTGATATCCTGTTGGTCAGGATGTTGGCAGTAGTTCAGTGGTACTAGCTGACCCTGGTCTTCCTCTGAGAGTCCGGTGAAGAAAGGCACCTTGGTGCCCCAGTTCTCTGGTTTTTATCCAGGTAGACGGGCTTGGTTCCTTCCCCTTGGATGGAGCATTTTCCAATGGGATGATAAGCTTATCAGTGGACTCAATGGCCCATCAGCTTCTCCCCTTGGATGGAGCATTTTCCAATGGGATGATAAGCTTATCAGTGGACTCAATGGCCCATCAGCTTCTCCCCTTGGATGGAGCATTTTCCAATGGGATGATAAGCTTATCAGTGGACTCAATGGCCCATCAGCTTCTCCCCTTATTCCAGTTCCAGCAGATGGTGATAGAATAACACACTTTTGATTACATTTTGTACTGTAACCCATGACAGTTGTCAAGATATTTCTGCAGAAATACTTCTGTGATTTAATTTGATAAATAAGAAGTGAGAGGGAAGGGAACAAACTGCACTAGAAAGAAATTTAAAATGCCTGAAATATGGGAGCAGGTATTGAGCTTGTTAATAAAATAGAAAAAAAAAACCCTGTCAGTAATTTTTACTTATTCACAACCTGAATGTTTTCTTCCTTAATCTAAATATTCATTGTCTTGAAGAAATAGAAAAAAAGCTCCAAATAAGAGAAAAGTTAAATAATCAACCATTAAAGTTGTTTTCATATTCACAGTATTGCTTTACTCACTCAAGAGTAATAAAATTGCAAAACAGAATATTTCTTTTAGCTCAAAAAACTCTGTAAAGGTGATGTAACATTTTTGAAGAAAGACATCTCATCTGGTTTGAATTTCTGTGTTGATCAAGGAGTTAAATGGCTGGAAAATGGACAGCCATTTTTCGCTTGCTTCACAAGGAAGACATTCTTCATTATAAAATAAATCATTTACTTGGGTTTCACTTATTTGTGAAGAGTGAAATGTCTGGGGAGACCTCCTTTTTACCCAAGAGTTTTATAGACCATATTTAAAATAAACTGGTGTGTAGACAAGAATGAATTTAGAAGGAATAGCCAAACTTTATTGTCTGAGGGCCTGGGATAAATCCTGACAATACTCACTCCCCAAACATACACAAAGTTGCAGTTGTGAAGTGATGGCATTAGTAAAACAAATTCAAAATTACTGCATATTCAGAAAAATAAACCAAAGGAAGTTGGTTAATAAAACCACACTGTTGCCCCTTCACCCTGGACCAAACCACAGTATGTTGACCCCTTCAAGGGCCACTGCAAAAACAACATTAAGTTTTTCTTTGGCAAGATAAGATTTCTCTGCTAAAAGTATATATAAATTGTGATTCTCTGAATGTACTAGGGACAAAGAGCTGTTGTTTAGAAATTCAGCCTGCCTTTTAATCAATCTTGTGCTTTAAAGAGCTGTCTCTCTTGCATGTCAAATAACCTACACTCCACTTGTGTTCTCACTTAGAAATGCCTTAGTCTCAACATCAGGCAGCAGCAGCAGCAACAGCAGGGAAATCTCTCATCTCCTGAGCTAGCTTTTCCACAGCTCTTCTCTGTGAAGACTGTGCTACCACAGGCAATAGCTTCTAGTGTTTCACTCTTCTTACTGCTAAAAGGACCTAATTCCATAAAGCCCAAAGAAAACCTGGTTTTGCATGCAAAATAATTTCATCACTAACTGATTCACTTCCCATCGGGGTCCAAATGTCAGTTCTGAGAGTAACACAGTCTAGCAAGAATTAGGCAATTCAACAAGTGACTTAAGGAATAATTGTTTTATCATTTTTATCTCAGCATTTTCATGGCAAAAACACAAATTGATTTCCATCTTGTCCACATCATTCTAGAGCTTTTTCCCCCTTCTCTCCCAGATTTCTTCAAGCAAATCAGGAAAGGGTAGTTCTAGTTCATCCCTGACATGGAATGGCAGGAGTAGAATAAGAATATTTTGTTCTAATTCATTATTAGAAACTAAAATTGCAAGTAATATATTATTCTAGTATCATGGAAGCTTTTAACTGCAGTAGAGGCTAATTCTAGTCTCCGTGTTCCTTCTTCCAGGGGACGAGATATTTCTACTTCTGACAAGCAAGGAGGAAAAATTACAACAGTGCTTTCATTGCCAGCAGTCACTTTTTTTGCTGAAGTCATTTCTCTGCTCTCCAGCACGAAAAGACAACAAACCACCTGCAACACTGTCTACAGACATCAACAGCATAATTTTGTTTATACCTGAACTTAAAAGCAGCAGCAACATCCAAATACTAATTTTTTTATTAACAGGAAGAACATCTGAATCCAAAGTCCTATCAGAGTGATGCACTTCATCTCCTGCCTATAACCTTTCTTTCTTACAGATATCAATGGAAAAGCAGTGTACATTTAATCACTGCTGTCAATTTCAGATAGTGCAAGTCATTTCTCCATGGAGAGTTTAGATCTCTCCTGCAGCAAGCAAGCAGCATCACTTGTGTTTTGTGTCTGAAAATAGGTTCTAATAGTGGTGTTCTAATAGAGGGACTCTGAGACATGGCTGAGTTGCAAAGTGCACAAACTCCCTTTTCAGTGCTGAAAAATGTTAAATCATGCAACTGACTCCTTAAATGGTTTCCTTTTATCACCCAGCCTGTGCAGGAATTGTGAAATATGGGTACACCTACACATAAATATTCTGAAATGGGAATGGAGCCCTTGAAAATCTGCAGGCCAGTGAGTTTTGCGGGGAGTTAGTTCTGCAGAATTTCCAACCTCCCTCTTCCTCCAAGTAAATTCTTGTCTCATTGGTTATGCTGGAAGTGGTTTCTCTCTTTACAGAACATCTTCTATTTCTTTTGCTTTAATCAAGATTGGTGGCCTTCAGGTAATTCTTAACAATGTCTGAGAGTATTGGTTCCTTTTCATAGATGTGGTAAGCACCAAGACATCTTCTATGTGTTAAAAGTCTCTGTGAAGCTCTGAAGTATGTCCCAAGCAAAAAAACCCAAATCCATTTATATCCCACAAGACATATCCTGCTCTGAAAGAATCTGTTTCCTCATCTTTTAAAATTATTTGATTTTCAAATGGTCCACAGAGAACCTAATGCTGGTAACTTTTCCCAGCTATGTACAATATCCAAGAAATGGCCAACAGTGCAGTTAGATTATTCTGAGAGATTTCCCCCGGGACCTTGGAAGCTTCTGCCCTCTTTTAAAGTGCTTGATGAGCCAGTCCCTACCCCACACATGCATTTTGTGCAGGACCAGCATAATACAACATGACATTCAAAACCCTACGCAGAAATTCTCAGATCACTCTGCTCTGCATGTTTGTTTGACCATAAAGCTCAGTGCTGAAATACTCTGAAGAGAATCTGGACTATCCTCTGGTGAGCATTTTTGTGTCAGCTGGTTCTGGCTCTGCTGGCTCACACTTGGTGAAGTCAACCATCATGATTATTTTATTCAGCAAGTGAATGTGGTCACATTGTTCTTCAGACCCACACAAGCTTCAGCAGGTACAAGCTCTTCAGGGATTTTCTTTTAAAATAACTCTTTCTCTGGCTAGGAGATTAATGTGACTTCTGAGACCTGAGCTCAAGTTCTATCTGTCTTATCAGGTGGAAGCACCACACCCTAACAATCAAAACATCTACCACAGGCAATCCTGTGTATTTAAGAATTCTCCTTCTCTCCATCTAGTCTCCAAGCTCCAATTATCAACAGTTTTTTCTGCTTCACTTCATTCCAAGCATTTTCATACAGAAACACATACTATAATCGTTAACCTTGTCAGAGTTTGCTCTCAATTGTTTTATTTCTTCTGCTTTTAAATACAATTTTCCTTAATTTCATATAAAGACTTTGAGAATCCTTCTGGTTTTAGAAAGGGTATTAGATTTTTTTTCAAGTTTTAAAAGCTACACTGTTCAATAAATTTAGCTTTTCATATTCCAAAATGACAAGGGTAGGTGAAGTTATATCATGAGAATTATGAAGTGTTAATGTCTTTAGTTCTGCCCCAATCAGAAGTGTAACTGTTCAAAGCTTGTAATAATCGTGTTCAAACATATTCAGATTATAATTACTTTTCTTCTGATAATGATACCCTGTCTGATTGTATGATTACCTATTTGATATGTCTCAAGGTCAAAGAAGATAATTACAGACATCTGTTTTCTAAGAATGAACTCTTGAAAAATAATATTTAAGGTGACATCTGCAAATAAGCATTTTAGAAGCATACTGTTAATATGAAAGTCACAGGTAAGCAAATAAAACAACAAAAGCAAACTTTAGAGCTACCAAGTGATCACACTTCATTTGTAAATGTGCAAATTTTCTTTTGTTACTTACATAAGCATAAATAACTTTAGTCTGAACATTTTTCAGTAAATGTTAAGCATAAAAATAAATGAAACTCAAGTAATGCATATTCTGTACATTTTAAACCATTTCTGTAGGCAACATCTGTTTGTAAAAGAAAATTGTTTGTTTTACCACTAAGTGGGTAGCAGATTATGTACCCTACCTGTCGCTATTTCCAAGGAAAGAGAGGGAATGATATTCTGCAAAAATGAACCAAAGTATTTCAGTTCCTAGCATACAGTTATCAGAATGGACTCCCTTCCTTCCTTATAGCTGTCATGCTTTCCAGCATCCCGATCCACAGTTAGAGTTGTGGAATACTGAAGCATTAATTACTGGCAAATGAATAAATCTGGAGCAAATCTGGGTTTAGAAGGAGTCGGGGATTATATGTCTTTTTTATTCGTTTCTTAGACAGTGGAATTTTTCCCATTTAGCTGAGAGAAAAGCCTTGATGGTTGCTACATCTTCGGTACTTTAAAAGACAAGAGTCAGCTGGGCCCCCGGGGACAGTGGAGAGGAGAGCAGGTTTTTGGGTCCTTCTGGGAGAG
>VWYI01018866.1:100023-113516 GCA_013399455.1 Anthoscopus minutus | reverse complement strand
TATAATAAGTCAAATCATGCTATTTAGGATACCTACTGCTATAAATGTACAGCAACAATAAAAAATTCTGTACAACTGCCATTTTGAAACTGATTAACTATCACCGGAAAAACTTTATTCCAAATTCTTGATTTACTTAACTGGGGAAAGTGTGAAATATAGGAAAAACTGACAAAAAGGGATCTTATACTCTGATTATCTGAATTTTTTACATCTCTTTCATAAGCAGTGTAATCTATTTTCTGAAATGAGGTGCTTATTCTTGCCTTCAAAAAATATGAAACCTAGGGGAGTAGTTAACTTATACTTCATAAGTCAGCGATGAAATAAGAATGTATTTTTCAGATTAATTTCCTATAATTTCTCACAGCTGGCATAGGGATTAGCAGCACACATCTCTCTATAGATTAGCTAACCCCTTATAATGTACCTTTCTATATGTATATACAAGGAAAGTGAAATTACTATCAACATCTTTATAAGAGTAATGTACCTTTGGGCAGAAGATCTGATACAAAAGCCTTAGAAGGTATTTCATCTATTTTTATGAGTTTGGGGATTTTTAAGGTTTTGCTGGTTATATCAAAACCTTGAGAAAAGTTATTTCCTAATCCCCTGCTTTCAATGTGATTATTTAAGCAATATCCCCAACATTTCAGTAATTAAGGAAGGAAGCATTTATAATGATTTGCAGCACAGCCTTTATAGCTGAGGGAGCAGGAAAGCTATCTCTTTCTGTCACTTCTGTGCTGAGTCTTTAGTTTCATTCAATGCTTTCCATGAAATAGGTTTTAGAAATCAGCTGTAATTTCCCTGATGTGCTATATCAGCTACCAGACAGAACTGCAAAGAATTGATCGGATGAAAGTAAATGAAAATCAAGAGAATACAAGAACCTGGCTGGGATGTATCTATTATTTCTTTTGCACAACAGAATCTGGTCCATGTTATTTTTTAATACTATTCTGGGAAAGAATTTCTTTCTGTAATATCAGAGTGAATAGTGCAGACTTTTTCCAAGAACTTCAAAAAAAGAAAGAAAAGGCTTTTACATTCATCTTTTATGGAACATGAGCAGAATGTACAGATCAGAATAGCCAAAAATAACACATACTCTTGAAGAAATATGTAATTTTCATCCTACACATATGTCACTTTCAAACCAGAGAGAAAATCTACGTGAAAGAACACCAGATTGTTCCAACTGATGTCTTCTCAGAGAGCTGCACTTGAAGGGAAAACCTCAAACAACATTTACTTAACAAAAACACCCTCAATAGCTAACAAATCTCGCCTGCACTAAGGAAGAGCAACAAGAAACAGAGTCTGATCATTATGAAATTACATGAATACAAAACAGTGGGAAAGTTATTTTAAAAGGAGCTTGTGCTTTTCATATATAGGCTCTTTAACTTTTACTGACAAAACAGATGGCCTATGTAACTGGTAGGAGGCAAAGGAAATGGTAGGCATATTGGAAAGGCTTGGAGAACAGCCAAAATAAAAACTGTAATTCTGATACCATAGAGTTGAAATGCAGTGCATATAGCAATAATTTTATAATATTTAGCTGATGGCCTGCCTTAGCCTTAATTTCAGACACAACTTCTGAAACACAGAACTCTTGTGAAGACGTAAAATGTTGGTAGTAGTGTTCTACAGATAGTCTTTAGAAAAGAAACAATGGATAATCACCTGAGATATTTAGAATCTAAAGCAATCAATAAGATGACTCAGCAGTCCAGCTCACTGTGGCTCATTTTGGTTTCTTTTGCTTTTCATATTCTGTTTTGAAATCTAATGAGTTTAGAAGACATGCATTTCAAACAAAATACCCTTATCTATTAGGTACCTGTTTCAAAGACATCCAGTTCACTGTATGTCTTCTATGAAGGCATCCATATCTCTTGATACTGCTCAAGTTCTCTGCAGCTTTTCTGTTGACTGGGTAAAAAGGTCTGTAGGTATATGTGGATGCATTGTACTAATCTGTAACTAGTACTTTATGATTTAAATAGGCTATAAAAAACCAGTAAGCTCTGATCAAAAAATTATGAGACTTTATATGGCAAGTTTTTTAATACCTCCTGCAACGTTAAGTGCCACTAAGGAAATAAGAGGGTTATTTCTTCTTTTCTATTAGTCAATCTGTGGTTCTTCTCTAAATAATATTTTCTAGCTCTTAAAGAACAGTGTTAGTTCAAGCATCTACTTGCCTTCTTCCCCTGGACCAGAATGACTCTAGGGTGAGCAGTAGTCAGGCATTTACTCCAGAGATTATAAAGACTCAAATACAGTAAACTTGTTTCTTGCTGTTACCATCAGCCACATCTGTGAGGAAATAAATTTATTTCACAAATATGCCAATGTCCCATGAAAAAAAATGCAGCTGACCGAAAAATTTTTTTCCAGGTATCAAAAGATGAAGTTCAAGGAACACTTACAAAATACATTCCTAATTCTCATCTATGGGCAGTATCTTTATCTGAGACAGTTTAACTGTGCCTGAGGAAGACAGATAAACTGTACTCCAGGTTGGATGCAGTTATTAATTCTTTCAGATATTTATCTGAGTTATCATAAAGCAGCACAAACTCTTCAGCTTAATGCAGTTTTCTACTGGGAGACATCATTATGTTTTGACAAAAACTACCTGGAATGAAGAAGAAATGTGACACAGAAAGGGAATAATGCTGAGACATAAATAAATGGAGAAAATGAATGAGGAAGAAAATTTCTGGGGAGGAAGGTGATTAAGCTATAATTATAAAACAAAGGTGATAAATATAAAAGAGTTAGTCTTTCATAGTGGAAATTAGAAAGTAGGAAAATGCCGTCAGTTTGGAACTAAGAACAGATTTAATCTGATAGCTCAACTCTCAGATAAAATACAACCACCACTCTAATGCACAACATTTGTTCATTGCACGAAGTACTAAGGAGTGAAATACAGATGTTAAGTAGTTTCTGAAGATCTTTTTTAACAAGCTTGAAGTTTTCAAGACATGTCATCTGTTTTATTTGCTGCTAATGGTAACTATGATTTTCATCTTGTGTTGAGTTTGATGTTTTTGAGGATATATGTTCAGAAGATTGCTAATACACAAAAGTAAATGTAAGAGGCTAAGCTTTAAGATGGATTTTCCTTCCATCATTTTGCCAGCTGGTAGTGAATTTGATTACTCTAAAGTGTTTGCTAGTTTCTTCCATATCTTTCCCATTATGAATACAAGTAACTGACTGCTGGCAATATAGAACTGCAGGCTGGAGCACATACAACACAAAATCCAGACTGAGCCCCTAGGTGCCCCCTGGGGCCTATTTGGGACACTAAGTTTAAAGCAAAACAAAATATAGAAAATGCATTTCAGGAGTATGGCATATGGCAAAGGACTCGGGCACCTTGCCAGCATCCAGACTTCAGTGTGGATGTGGCCATTATGTTCTGAGGGGAAAGGATTTTATGTGTATGTTTGTAAAATAAATAGAGCAAAGACTGTGTGTGCTGATGTGTGCTGAGGAGCCAGCATCCCCTGAAAGGGAATGCTCACCCCTCAGACCTGTGTACCTTTCCTCTCAAGATGATGTATCACAAGGCAGCAAGTTCACACCTAGGTGTTTTAGAACTGTCAGACAAGCAAAGGTACATTCAGCACATACTTATCTAAAATTAATTAAAAAGACAACAATAGAGAAGGCAAATATGGTATCACATCTTTTATAAAGATGGGCGAAATCTAGAACATTATTGCTTAGTTTGACATCAGTACTGGCAAAAACAACAGACCAAATGACAAGGGAATTAATCTGGAAACACAAGACAGACAACTGCTAAATAAACATCAACAGCATGGACCTGCAAAGAGCAACATTTTCCTCATAAACCTTAATGAATTTTTTGTTCACACCCTGGAAAGACTGATCAAGGAGAGAGGTGGTACAAACTAGTCAGCAGAAACATGAAGTAAACTTCAGAAAGACCCATCAAAGACAGGCAAAGACAGATAATATACCAGCAGATTACCAATATGTAAAAGTTCATGGAGGTGTGTAGAGAAAGAAGCAATTTCACCGGCACAGATGGTTTTTGAGGTACAAATGTCACTGTGAAGAACTCAGTAACCGTAAGCTAACTTAAAAAACCCCTAACCTCCAAACTAAGGATTATTGAACATATTCTGCTGCTACGCACAACAGCTGTATTCAGCCTTTCTTCTTATTGTTCATATATCTACAGCCAACCTCAGGAGAAGTAACATATTTTACAGTTAGGACAACTATTCACTAGAACAACCTTCCCATGGATGTGGTGGAGTCTCCATCAACAGAGATTTTCAACTGGACAGGGTGCTAGGTAATCATCTAGACTCCATTGCTCAGAAATGTCGGAATGGATGATTTTTTGTGGTTTCCTCCAACATGGATGTTTCATCATTCTACAGTTTTCTTACTCACATGCCTTTAATTAAATTTTACTTTAACGCAATTACCTCTAGCATAGGTAATGGTGTTTTCTGCTTAAAATTGTAACTATTCCCCAACTTTTCTTGACTTTTCAAAGTTTATTCAAAGAGCAGCTTTAGAATATGATCCTGTCAAAACAGGCATCAACTGACTGTTGTAACATATTTGACTTCAACACCTGCCTTGTTACTAATTTCACTCAGTCTGAGGGAGCTTGGAGGAAATAATCCAGATAGTCCATATTTAAATATCAATTACCTCATTGTCACCTCATTGAAAAGCCATTTCTTCAGAGTAATATCAATTATGTCTTCTGCTGGCTCTCCACTCTGTTACCTGAGCACAGACTGGCCTCAAAAAATGAGCAGGACTTGCTTCTGGTAAGTGGGCAGTTGCTTCAGCCAACAGATCAGCAAGTCCACCTTCACCATCCATTCCCTCTCTCATTATTGTCAATACAAGCATAGAAAAGGGATTTTTAATGCCATGAAGCTAGAGATATAAGGAAATATGAGTTTTATAATGGATGTATTTGACTCTCTTTAGTCAAATGCTTCTTTTGAAGCATTATGAAATCTGTATACAAGGTCTTGTAAAATTTCTCTTCATGGGTTTTTAATGGAGCACTGAAAAATACAGTGACTACAATATTAAAGAAAGTGTATAAGGGATACACCTGACCTCTTCTTTACTGGCAATGAATCAGTATGAGTTTTTAGGGAATAACTGCAGAATCAGATTTACCAAAATGTTTTGCCCTGTTTCTCATTAATGCCACCCTCAAAGCTATGCTACATAAAAGCCCCTTTTGGAATTTGCTGACATCAGCCTCCCTGTCAGATGGCTGTCTGGCCATATGGAGAGACAAGGATGAATAGCCTGTATTTCAAAATGCAGTGATCAGGCTAGCAAAGTGCTCCATGCATCATCCAAGTTTTGCAAAAATTCATAAATCCTTTTGTCCTCATTGTAACAGACTGTGTCAGAGATCGATAAGGGGGTTCATCAAGGTAGTTTCACACTTCACAGTTTCCAGGACAATTCTGTTAGTTATTTGGAACTCATGTCTTATGAAGGAGGAAAGAGGTTGACATTTGAGGTAGTTGTCTGATGATACATTTCCATATGCTGCAATCTCTTGCCATACAGTGAAAAAGATAATGTCTGTCTAGATGATCTTCTCAGAAACATCAGCATTTTCAGACGAGCATTTTTACAATATTTGTTTCTTCTGTTTATTGCTGGCAACTCTAAGACAAAAAGTGCTCTACAGAGTGAATATGTCATTCCTTTCCAGAAAAATCCACATTTTTATCAAGTGTCCATTTGGTTCCTCCAGAACTTTTTCTATTTTTGAGAACAAGCATGATTCTGCAGTTATTTCTCTAGTACTAAAATGAATGTGTCAGCACTGTGATCTGTCCTTGGTTGCAGTAAAGGTCTCAAGGAGTTGAGGAATGTTATAAATTCTTAAACAAGCAAGGTCATCCTCTCTTCCAGACACTGACCTGTCTCTTTCATAATCTGAACTGTGCCTTTGTGTGCAGTTTTATGTGCCACCTTCTGAGCTGGTTAAGCTGTGATTGCTTGGTTTTTCTCTAACCTCTTCTGTAGAAATGAATTAGCAGTGCCATCACTCTATGCAGTTGGTTTTTGGGGTGTTTTTTAATTGTTTTCAAGAAGACAATTATGATGCAGACAGCTGATACTAACTAGTCAGTAGCAAGGTTCTGAATCTCCAAAACACCTTTGGACAGCAGACTGCAGGCTGCTTTTTCAAGGGCAGAGCTACATTATCCACATTACCCCCATTCAGTCAAATACTCAGGAGAGATAATAAGTTTTCCTGTTGGATGTGGCTGAGAGACAGACTTGTGAATGCTCTGCCTTTGACAGCACAATTAAGGGCACACCATGTGCAGTAAAATCAGGTTAGGATGACCCTGAGCTCACACATTTTCAGTCCTCCAGCAGTCATCCTTTGAGGCTGAGGCATTCAGACTCAGAAGCTCAGCTGCAGTGTTAGTTGAAAAATATGCAGTGCAAAACCAACCTTAGCAACTAAGGATTTCTGTTTTGTGTTGGTTTTTCAGCATCCAAGGTGTTTTAATAAAACTGGAAAGGGCAAAGTTCCCTGCTTACCTTGAGAGTGCTGATCAGGACTGGAATCCCAGTAGGGGTCACAGTCTGCCTTACTAATTTCCCAGTGATATAACCTTCTCATTTCCCTTTTTTCCAGATTGTTGGTTCTCCTGTGCTGGCAGACTAGATAAAAAGCCCAGAATTGCCAGGCACACACACAAGCCCAGCAACGCTGAAATAAAAACACATACTAGTACATCTGTGTGTAATCCCATGGCAATTTCTATATGGGTCCTCTAATACTAGTGACCTGGAGCAAACTGCCCCTTTACAATCCCAAAAAGCTGCAACATTTAATTTAACCCAGACAATGTAATTATCCACATAAAAACAGGAGCTTCAAAGTCTGGATTTGTTTGTTTGTTTGTTTTTTAAAAAATCAACACGGTCACTCAAGCAATACTTAATTTATGTACTCAAATTGAACAGAGCAAAGTATGCTAGGCATCAAGCTGCCCAATGTTTTCATCTGCGATTTGGGAAAAAGCAGTAGAACCTACATAATTTAAAATGTAATGCTTCCAAACACAGGAAGAACGGGAAATAATTTGGAATGATTTGTCCTTTACAAAATATCTTGAGAATTTAGCAATCTCAATACATCCTAATGGGATCAGATTTCATGCAAGTTAATCTCCTTCCACTGTTTCAACCATCCCTTTTTTGTTGTGTAGAAGGGCTAAATGCTTTGCTGTAGCAAGGTTTTTTTCAATGTGCAGTAATTTGATAGCAGGGATAACCTCCAAGCCCTCTTGCTCTACAGAGACCAAGTTCTTACAATCCATTTTCTGTCAAACTATTTCTAAGTGCTGCCAAGCAACTACTGTCTCATTTTGTCTAGCCAGAAGTCAGAAACAGGCACCATGTGCATCTGTTCCAAGTAATGCATATGAGACAGCATCAGCTTTACTTAACTGTTGCCATTAGTAGGTGAACCATGTCATGTCCCACCATTTATTCAAGCCATCACATAAGAAAAAAAAATCATAGCTCTCTCTCGATAAATCAAATCTGTTAAATTGAAAATCCAGGAAGTGAATCAGTGGCATTGAAACTTTATGGTTCCCAAATGAAAAGCTTCATTTTTCAATGCCTCTAATGGGCATAGTAATTTCTTATTTCACAGACTGCAGTAGATTTACCAGCTAAATTAAAAGCACACATTGCTGGACTATGAATGACAATAAAAATATTGGCACTACAAGACTAAGGAAAAACATACTGTCTTCTAGACAGCATCTGAATTCCTGCTCTAAACAACTGAATTGACATTCTGGATTGTTCATATACAACCAATCTATGCAGAAGTGTAGATCTTGTATGAACTTAAGAAAAAAAGAAACCAGTTTTGCTTTTGAAACAATATATTATTAAAGAATATCAATTTCTGAACTATTTCTCTGTGGTAATCAATAAAAAGCTGATCATTCACATGCTTACTGGTGCTATGCAAGTCATAAGCAGTTACCAGATGTCCAGGGCTACATACAGGTACATCTGCAGATTGTTTAGTCAAGTTCATTACAAAACTAAGATTAAAGATCATTACCCTATGCTCAAAATCAACTATCTCATTTTCCAAACTGAAGTTTAGATAAAAGTGTGGCTCTGTCTTGAAGGTTTCTACTTGAGCATTTCTCTTACAAGGAAATTTTGAGGGAGCTGGGCCTTCAGTCTGGAAAAGACAGAGAGAACCTCATCAATCTGCAGAAGTATCTAAAAAGAGGATGTCAGAGGATGAATCCAGGCTCTTCTCAGTGCTGCCAAACAACAGGAATAAGGCAATGGGCAGAAACTTATGCACAGGAAATTCCACTTGAGTATAAGGATTAACTTCCTTACTGTGCAGCTGACTGAGCAGTGGAACAGGTTGCCAAGAGAGGCTGTGGAGTCTTCCTCACTGAAGATATTCAGGAACTGCCTGGACACAACACTGTGCCCTGTGCCCTGTGATGAACCTGCCTGAGGAGAGGGTTGGTCCTCATGACTGCTGTCTGCCTCCCAGCCTGACCCATTCTGTGACTCTGCAAGAGCAGAGTGCTGTTACAAGATTCACTCAAGCCTGTAATGGGCACAGCACAAATTGGAATCTCCTGATTCTGCTGACATAAAAAAGTATATGTTGCCTTACTGTGCATTGGTCGGAATTCAGCAGCTCACTGTTTTCTAACAAACCATTTTATAAGAACATATATATTTGTTGCCATACCTCACATTTTTTAATGCTGATGCCATCAGAAGAAAACTAGGTAAACAAATTTAAGGTTGCAGGGGAAGAGAAGTCATCCCCTTCTCACTTCATCTGGTAAACGAATTCTTGAGTAGTGACAGTATTTCTAGAAGTCTAGAGAACTTAAAAAAAAAAATCTAGCCTGCAATACTGTGACTCAGAAAAGCCTCAGGTGTCACACAATACTTCTAACAGAGAAAGAAGGGCCATATAAGTGTGATACTCAAAATACTCATGGGACAGTACCTTTTTTAGGATTTCACTCAAGTAGCATATGGGAGACTTTAAATTTCTATTTATATTGAATGTATTCAGCTAACATAGCCAGTGAGGGAAACCCAGAGAAGTGGGTTCTTCCCACTTGGAGTATGACTTGGGCCCCATTTATTACAGACATGGTGAATGAAGTTTTCTGTCTCCAAAAGACTGAGTGGGTACTGCAGAAGGTACTACAGCAGGCAGGAAAAATGAATCTCTACAATCACTATTTGTCTGGCTGCTGTTAAAACTAAAGAAGCATGTATCAGTTTCATTAGTAATTTTCTGATCATAATCCCTAAATAAGATGTTTGTGGGCATTTGTACCACATAGCCCCACATGCATATTCCATAAGAATTTCAGCTGGAGCTGGGAGCTTAGCTAAGGACAGCCATAGCTTAATGCATTTTTAGGCCTAAAATGAAGAGGTCTAAAAAATTTTGGATTATACAGTTCTTGTGGATCATTTGATTGGTAGAAAATAAGAAAAAAAATCTCTTCTAGATGTCAAAGCACTTTGCAGTTTGAGTTTCTAAAATAAGGTTGCATCATTGTGTGAATACAATGAGACAATAAGAATTTTTCTGGTCTTCTGATAAGGCATAAATTTTTCTTTGCACATTTATCAAACTGTGTGCCACACCTTCCTCCTTGTACAGTTCCTAATTCAAAGGAAAGTGCTTCAAGTTTAATCGCCATATTACATAGTCATTATATTCTGATATGTGACTTTAAATAGAACTTCTAGGCAGAAATTCTGAAAACAACACATCTGATTTTTCAGCTCTGAATTTGTGAACACTCTTCTGCTCCATACTTTTATAGTTCTCCATTTTTCTCTGTCATTTATAGCCCTACTCTTTTAGAAGTCCTACTTGAAGACGGACTTTAAGATTATCTGACCCTGGCAGCTGAGGAGACTGGACCTGAGCTCTGAATCACCTTCTGCAAGGTGTGTACCCACCCTCCATGCAAGCAGCTGCTGCCCCTCAATTGCAGCCACTGCCAAGTTCCCTGTCCTGCCCCTGATGCCTTGGGCTTTTGGGTTTTCTGTTCTGCATTGGTGTGTGGCTTTTGTTCAGGATTATTAAGATCCTTTCACAAGGTGATGAAGACACAACAATCCTACTCCAACTGGGAGTAAAGGACATAAAGTTTTTTCCAAACTTTAGGCTCAAAGTATAAACAACGTGGAAGAAGGAGGGCAGGCAAGTGGGACTCCTGTGTGCAAATGGACCCAAACATATAAAATGTGAGATGTGGGGACTGGGCCCTCCTTTGCCTCCATTTTGGAACCATCCAGGCAGAGCCCGAGTGTAGCACTGGTGCTGCCTGGGTGTGGCTTTGAAGGCCTCAGTAAATATCCTTTATTCCTCTTAACTCCTTCTAGCCTCTGTTCCAGTTCTCCAGGCATCACCCCTGCCGCAGGCAGGTGGATGGGAGAGGCCAAGCAGCTGCTGTCCAAAATGGCCCCACAAGAGCAGGCAGGGAGGCTCCATGGCAGCGCTGCTTTTCTCGGTGCCCAGCAGTAGAGAGGGGAAGACAGCATCAGAATCACACTGCTGCAACTGCTCTGAGCTCCCAGTCAGGCCTGGACTCACATCTGTGCCCATATATTCTGGGATTATTTTTTTCAAGTATTGAAGGTCTGTTGTCTTTACTGATGCAATGCAAATCTGCAGAGTACCAGGGCTGTTTTCTGAAGCAAAGAGCTAACAAACATATACCTAAAGTCTTGCCTTTTAAGGACGATTTCCATACTCAAGTTCCATGTTATTATTTTCTTAGCACTAGACACAGGGTAAGACCTTTCATCCTCATCAGCCATTCCTAACTTAAGCAGCAGATTCATCATTTTTATGGGAATGATTCTCTGGCAGTTCTGTTAATGAAATCTGTTAAAAGAAAGAGCAAAATAATATAGGTTGAGCAAGCAAGGAAGGAGTAATGCTTTGTTTTGTTTTGTTTTTACTTTCTAAATTGATCATTTAGCAGTCTAAACCAAAGAGTTTAATCAGCCCAGTTCAGGGAACTGACACCATCTCAGAAGCGATGATCAAAAAAGCTTCGGAACTTCTTATATTAGGCTGGTCACCAAAAAAGTTGTAACATGGATCTGCAGTTTCTTTAATGTTTCTGTAATACAGAATGAAACAGTGCATCAGACAAAAATCATGGATAAAACAGTAATTTATATTCATAGGGTTTTATTATGTCTTTGTAGATGTGTGTCAGTCAGTGATCCCTATAAATTCCATTTCAAAAAGCAGTTGAGCATGCAAATAGGATCTCTAAGGGCAACTAGTAGAATATCTTACACATGGTATTAAGTGAAGCAAGTCAGGAAGCTATTACTAAAGAAATCACTACTTTTTAACTGTAATATTATCCACCTCTACACACAAAGATGTGTTAGATTGCTGTGGCTGAAAGCTGAAAAAAAAAAGCAAAAAAGCAAATTGAACATCTTCTATTTTGAGATTTAAATGTACATATTCTTGTAGCAGAATGACATCTTCTGTCCCAGAAGTCTGAAAATGTCTTCTGTTTATTCTGCTGTGCATAACATGGGATTAAACTGAATAATCCCATAAAAACACTAAAATGCTCCTATTTCCTGCCAAAAGGCAGTGTTATCAGCATATATTAGTGTGGAATTGCCCCTCTGCAGACCACAAGTAACAAGGATACAGATGCTTAACTTAGGCAGCTAGAGCTGGTCTGAACTCCTTTCCCTCACATTACTACTGCCCTCTTAGGACCTGTACTTGGAAGTGGAGATACTTTCTGATCATAATTCACAGTCCTCTCTTTCACCCAGGACATGTCTAACCTGTGATTAACAGTTCCCAGACATCTTCATTCATGACATTACTGTTAATGGGCCATTATCTTCAGGCAGCCCAGCTCACTACCAGGTTACCAAAAGAGGTCAGAGAGCCTGGTTTTGGATGCAGCACAACACTGCTCACTCTATGCTGTAAAACCGTGAGCTTTACACAGTAATAACCCTAAAGACCACATGAAATGGCAAGCTGCTCTCTAAAGGTCCTTCATAATACAAATTATTTCTTTGCAGTTTTCTTTTTCAGTATGTGATGAAACAGTGCAGAAATGCCTGTGAGCTGAACTCATATGTCTGGCTAAGAACGTTCAAGTGCCAGAAATTCCATGAAATCAGAGAGGAAGAAACCCAGTAACTGCATGAATCACTTTGTACTGAAGCCCCAAGCTAAGTAATATGCAATGGGGTCTATGGCATTATCTCTCCAGCAAGGTAGTTATTAAGGCCTGAAGCTAAGGTGTAATTTGAGTAACTCTGGGGAGAGTGTGTGAGTGTGTACAGTGCTTCTCAGTGCTAACTGAACTATAATTTAGGATTGGCATAGCTGACAGACAGAATGGGAAGGTGTAACAGCAGCTATACAATATTTTTTCTTAGCTTCTTAATTGTATGCAGTCCCTGTAAGTAAAAAATCTTCAGTTTTATCTCCTTAATTGCTCATTTCATTTCTCAAAAATTTTCTGAGGTCTTATCTTGCTACCTTTTCAATCCTTCTAAAATGCTGTCGCTATGTAGGTGCTGCAATGGGACCAGACTTTCGAAGTTGTTCCCTACATTCTTAGTCCCATTTGTTTCTTTGCTTTCTTTCCTACTTTATACAAACTGCCATCCACATAATGTATTATTCCATTCTTCAGTTTGGCTGTCTCCCTGATGGGATATCTTCATCTTGAATGTTTCTAAAAATTAATGCATCTGTAGTGCTTTGTAATATGTTTTTGCCCCATGCCTGTACCTTCATTAGCATAATGGTAGGATAGATGGCTATTGAACTAGAAGATGATTTAGTGCAGTGCTTCAGTTCCTATTGTAAGGTCACAACTGGATTTCATTAGAGACTAAGAGTAAAGCTGCTGGCATACACCATCACTGTTTCTTATTTAAGCTTTTGAAAACAAAAATTAGCATTTAAAATGCTGAAAAGTCTGAATTACTGAGCCCCCAGGCACCTGAAATATCCACATAGTAGGACTCAAGGAAGGTCAGCCTTGCTGGTTTACCCCAGATTACCTTGGTATCTGCAGTGATACACCATACTTGGGATTCTTCCCACACACAGCTTTGTTGATGTTAGCAGCCAAGTAATTATGCTTTTGAACGGCAATGTTACACTCAGATTGGATTTCTCCCAGTCAGATCCAGGGCTGGCACTGATTCACTACCACAGGGTGGCCATTCCTGAAGAAATCTCTGTTCAACACATCAGTACCACCCCCATACCTAGAGGTGATGACACACCAGTGCTGAATCTTCAACTGACCTCAGAAGCTTTCAATTTACTTTCCTTCCTTCCTTCCTTCCTTCCTTCCTTCCTTCCGTTCTTCCTTTCTTGT
>VWYI01018866.1:67042-99971 GCA_013399455.1 Anthoscopus minutus | reverse complement strand
TTCCTTCCTTTCCTTCCTTTCCTTCCTTTCCTTCCTTTCCTTCCTTCCTTCCTGAGGTTTTCCTGGTAGAAAGGTAGTAAAAATAGTACCCTAATAAAGATTTCTAGCTTCTATTTCAGGCTTTAATGTTGTCCAGTTACTTGTTTAGTGGCTTTGACTTATAACAAAGAGATTGGTAAAATGTCTCATCCTTTGTCATGATCAGGTAGTAGCTCATTGAACTTAGAAACCAAAACCAAGTCATAGAATGGCTTGGCTCAGAAGAGACCTTAGAAATCTCATTCCACCCCCCCTGACATGGGCAATGACACTTTTCACTAGAGAGGCTGCTCAGGGACCCATGCAACCTGGCCTTGAACACTTCCAGGAATGGGGCACTCACACCTTCTCTGGGCAGCCTGTTCCAGTGCCTTACCACCCTCCCAGAAAAGATCTAATATCTAATCCAAACCTCCTTTCTTTCATTTTAAAGTCATTACCCCTTGTTGTATCTCTATATACCCTTTTCAAAAGTCCCTGTCCATTGGCATCTCAATGATCCTTATGTAGCTCGCTACTGCTAATATCTTGAGAAGTCTGTGCTGCATCTTGTGGCATCATGATGGAGAAACACTGTCAAATTGTTGTAAATAGTCTGCCACTGTCCAAATAAAGCTTCATCACCCAGCATGGAAGTGGATATGCAGGTGCTGCCATGAAACAGACTGTCCTGACAACAGCATGTATTGCCCTCTCACTCCGAATTCTGGAGCTGGTGCTCCTCACCTCCTGCCCTAAGCATCTCACAAGACTGGAAGGTCTGGCTCAGGTGAGATTAAGCAAGCTTTATGGCCATACATTCAAAATACAGAGTCCTCACTCCAAGACATAAGTTTGCATAAAGCCATAATATCCCACAGATTATGACACTTGATTAAAAACTCTTGCCAGTGTTCCTAAACCAGAGTTCTGAGTCTCAAGGATTACTCTCTAACCACAGCACTGCCCTGAGCACATGGGAGCAATTAAATATCTCCACAGTAAGATCAAAGTGAGGAAGACAGTATAGGTGAGTTTTCCTAATGCTCAAGAGACTGAACAGACTGCAGAACACGCCAGAAAGGAAAATAAGCTCTGGCTGGAGAGACATGAGTCAGAGTCTGACTGCCTCTGAGCAAGGCACACAGATGCCTGCTCTGCATTGCTTGCAACGTGGAAACACATGGTGTGCACCCAGGGCAGCTGCTGGCACACACTTAACTGCTGAAAAATGTGTAAGGAGAACATAAAGTCCCCATATCAAAACAATTCTCACATAACTGAACACAGGTCATTCCAGTGCCTAATGCACCCTCTGCGACACACTGCCAACTGTTTAGTACACTACTCTTACTTTAAATATTGCATTTTTGGATTGTTTTTAAGCAGCAGGGACTCCAATAGAAATACAAGTTGAAGTACATATATCAGAGGGAACGGAAGTTTCATCCAGTGCTGCTTACATTCATCCATCATTTCTAGAGTACAGAGGAGTTAATTCTTCAACTTCCTTATTTAGATATGCAAGCTGAGAGAAAAGGATTGGTAGATTTGTAGGAAAATCTGGTACATACTAATTTATTTTTCTTACAGTAATCAGTGGTCTACCAATTTTGTATTTTAGAACAAATCCCTGACCAATTCTCTAATATGTACAGGAAATTCACATTTTAAGTTTTCAAGGATGATTAATTTCTGTCAATATACTAGAAATACTGTTATTTGCTTATTTCTAGATAAATCTTAAACTCAGTTCAATGCAGTTTTGTTAGCAAAGGACTTAACTAAATGGCAAAGGCTTCCATCAGAAATCTCAGCTCTCTGCCCTTCAGAACAACACAGTTAATGAAAAGGCACTCTGGTATATCTCTGTAGAAATAAAACATTTGTTCCACCTTTTCAGTACTCAATCATGATCATCTTCATCTTCACTGCTAGTGAAGTGGAAAGACCTGGAAATGGGTTCTGCTTCATTTTTTGATGGTGCAAAAGAGCGATTTCATCTTATCTGAGTTTCACCCATTACTTTCCTTGACTTTGTAGCTATCCTGAATCATTTCCTTCTATTCTGTGCTTTTACCAAAATTAGAGAAATTGAAATGCTTTGAAGGATCAAACTTAAACACATTGGCACTGACACTTGCTGTTATAAAGCCTGGAAAAACAACCTTCCTATCTATTTGGCACTCAGATAAAATTCTTTGTGTCAGGAAGTGGCACTAAAGCATCTTTCCCTTCCTCCCTCCATCTCTGGTTTTGTTGTCTTCCTGACATACCCTTATTAACTCTTCAACAGTGGGAGAGGAAGACAAAAACATTGTGTTTTTTCATCACAAGGTGAAAAGCCCTATATTTCTCCTACTCATTATAAGAGATTTGCAAGTATTTTTGCACCTGTAACTTTCTGTAGTTTAATCATAACTTGCAGAAATGTTGCAAGAACCAGAATGGTTCTCACAGAAGATAGGAGAAGGATGGGGAAGAGAACCTGAGTGCTGAGGCTGTAGTTACTGCCCTCTGAGATATCCCATGCACTTCTTTTTATTTCACACACAACTCCTCCTTAGATGTTAAACTAAACACTACTTCCAAAGTTTGCATGTTCTACTTTCTTTTACTACAACTTTTGAGCACTTTCAGCCTCTACCCTGTCTTAGATGGGTTTCAGACCCACTCAGAAAATTATACCAAATTATTACTGAGCAGAAAAGGTGAAACTTGATTTATATTCTAAACATGCAGTTAGCCAGAAAAAATGGGAAAAGCGAGCTGTTTTCTTCTCTTACACAGAAGCAAGGAGAAAAAGATCTATCAAGACTGAAAGACTGTGGGCTGTTTTTTCTCAGGATGGGAGAACTGAGAAGAAACATCAGAGTGGTCTTCAAAAAGAAGAAAGGCATCTGCGATGACAAAAGGAATCTTTGATGCCATGACCTCTGTGTAAGAAGCAAATGTAATTGTATCAAATTACACAAGCTGGAGATTTAGGTTAGACATCAGAACAGACACTACAATAGCAAGGATAATTGAGCACTGGAGGAGACTATGAAATAACCACCAGAGAAGGTTTTAAAAAACAGTCTAAAAAAACAGACAAAAAACAGCCTGGAAAGATATGGCTACAACAGAAGCTGAGTAATGGACTAAATGATTTGGTGATTCCCTACAGACTTTTGGCCTATTCATGCCCTGAACTATTCCCTGGAAATAAAACTAAACAAAAAGAATTGATTAACCTATATTTTATAATAAAATAACAGGTACTGATTTTTTTCCTCCTGATCCAAAATGTGTGAAACCCTGATCCATGTTTTGCATCTGGAGATACCAGCAAGTACCCTTCCCCTTGCAGCTCACCTGTAGCACCTACAGTTTTTTACAGTCTGTTATGTTCTTCTGGCACAAAGACTAATCATCATGTTTTCCAGAATGCCTCATTTAGCCCAAAGTGGTCCAAAATTGTTCCTAGAATGGAATGAGGTAATTGGCAGAGACAGCAGTAGAACTGTCAACAATTTAGTCATTTTATTAATGACTATACAAGTGTTTCATCTCATATATTATGCAACTGTACTTATGACTGCCTAACGTCAATGACATCAGAAGAGATAGGACAACCCAACACAATCACAAAAGAAAAACAAGCTCTTCCTTTAAATGTGATCAAAAGATCTTGATTTCATGGTTGGGTTGCTATTGTCCATGAAGGGATCCTTATCATGCCGCAAGTTACGTAAGCTAGTACTGGCAGCAGAAAACAGTGAACTAAAAAAACCCTCTGAAAGAGAAATACAGAGCTTTCATGCACTAAGACTGCACAACAAAAGTGTAGATAGAAAAATCATTTTAGGAGAACAGACCCCAGACACTCCCCCCCACCCAATATTCACAAGGACATGTGAATCCCTGGAATTTTTGCCTTGATTCTCAGGAACTGCCAAGCACAGCTTTCTAATGTCTTGGTGTGTATTTTTTAGCTGGAACCAGAAAGTCAGCATTCAGAAGCTGTATCCCCTAAGTCCCCAGTTTGCTCAGCACACGTGTCTGCATTTTGCACTGCTGAGGGATTTTTGACCAGCATTAATACACAGAAAAGCCCACCAGGGTACTTTTGAGACCAACAACAAAGAGATTATCTCTGATAAAGGTGCTATAATTTTATCCATCTGTAGAAAGAAGCACAGTATGTTTTTTAGAGATTATCCCAGACCATGTGTGTTACTGGGAGACAGATGGATGTGGGCACAGCAGGTCAAGTTTTGTGAAAATTCTGAACTGCCTTGCACAGATCACTTGACAGTTTGAGAGGAACTATTGACAGCAGCCTCTGTAATTTCTTTCTTGACATTTTCCAAGGAAAAAATACTTTATCAATTAAAGATCTTTTCTTGGAATTTCTGCTGCACCTCTAACATACAGGCAAAACCACCAATATGAACTTGCCGTTACCTTCAAGGAGTCTGAGTAAGTTCCCATGAAAAGTAACCCTGCAGCAAGAAAGTGTCTGGAATGCTTTTGCCCTCCTACCTGCCAAGCAGCAGGAACAGTGGTGTGTGATTACGTGACTGTTTTCACTGGGCTGCGGCCTTCCCTGCTAGAAGCACAGGTAAACATAGAAAAAAAGCCAAGTCTTGGATCAGTTATGTGATATGTGATGTTCTCAAATGACTGTGACATATTGTGTATGATGTGTAACTGGGTCAAGAAGAAACTCTTTTCCCCCGTTGTCCAGTATTTAGCTTCCACAGAAATTCTCAAATATTGGCCATTTTTCTTTCCAACAGCTGTGAAAAAACAAAATGAACAAAAACCAAAAATCACTCTTTTTTTATTGCTACATTTTACCTTTTTACTTCAGAAATATCCTCCTAGGACAATGTGTGCATTCCCCTTTAGGCAGTGTCTCTGCCATAGTAATATCAGAGTGACATAGCATTTATTGAAAATGACAGTCTGACAGATGGTAGGGCAAACCCTTTAATCCTAGTTCTTGACAGTGCAGTACATTGTACATCTGATGCCAAAGAATGTTTTTCTCCTGTATGCAAATATATGTGATCTCTGAAGCCTCCAAACTTCTAAAAAAATGATGCAGGTTTTTCATTTGCAAAATACACCATGCATCCACAGATGCTCAACCAAATATCTTTGAATTGATAAGTATTTCATGGTATTGTACCTTACTAGCAAGAAGAGGGAAAGAAAGAGACAGATTTTGAGGAGTTTTCAAAAAATTCCTTCCGTGCAAGTGTCAGGACACAGCAGCTGACTGCTGTAAGAGGCTACAGGAGATCACATGGCACATACGGGACAACCAGTGGATCAGGCACAGCCAGCATGAGCTCTTGAAAGGCAGGTTCTGCTTGACAAACCCGATCTTCTAAGACAAGATGATCCGCTCAATGGATAAAGAAAGGCTGTAGATGCTGTCTACCTCGACTTTAGTAAACCCTTTGCCACCATTTCCCACAGCATGCTCCTGGAGAAACTGCTCATGGCTTCAATGGGTGCATGGCTCACCGGGTAAAAACAGCCTGGATGGCAGGGCCAGAGCTGGTGGTGAATGGAGTTACATCCAGCTGGCAGTCAATCATGAGAGATGTTCCCCAGGGCTCAGTGTTGGGCCAGTCCTGTTCAATATCTTTATTGATGATCTCAAAGGCATCCTCAGTCAGTTTGCAGTTGACACCAAATTGGGTGGGAAGGCAGAAAGGGTTTACAGAGGAATTTGGACATGTTAGATTTATGGGCTGAAGCCAATTGTATGAGGTTCAACAAGGTGAAATACAGGTCCTGCATTCGGGTCACAGCTCCCTGCAGCACTACTGACTTGGGGAAGGGTGGTTGTAAAGCTGCTCAGCAGAAAAGGATCTGGAGATGCTGGTCGACAGCTGCTTAGCATGAGTTTTCTGTGCTCAAGTGGCCAAGAAGGCCAATGGCACCTGGCCTATATCAGAAATAGTGTGGCCAGCAGGACGAGGGCACTGGTCGCCCCCTGACAATGGTGAGGTGACATCTCAAATCCTGTGTCCAGTTCTGGGCCTCTCACTACAAGGACATTGAGGTGCTGAAGCTTGTCCAGAGCAGGGCAGTGGAGCTGGTGAACATCCTGGAACATAAGTCTTACAAGGAATTGCTGAGGGAGTGGGGATGGTTGAGCTTGGGGAAAAGGAAGCTCAGAGGGGACCTTATCACTTTCTACAACTACCTGAAAGGAGATTTCTCACAGGAAAAAAGTGATGAGAATACAGGTTCAAGCTGTGCCAGGGCAGGTTCAGATTAGATAGCTGGAAAGTTTTCTTCATTGAAAGAGCTTCCAAGCATTGAAACAGGCTTCCCAGGAAAGTGGTGAAATCACCACCCCTAAAAGTGTTCAAAAACCACACAGATGCGGTGCTTAGAGACATGGTTTAGTGGTGGACTTGACAGTGTCAAGTTAATGGTTGGACCTGATGATCTTAGAGGTCTTTTCTAGTCTTAATGATCCTATGTAAGTAGAATCTGTGAGTAAAATGGTCCTAGATGGAACCTATTTCAACTCATCAAGTGCCAGAATTAAGAAATCAGAAAAATAAGATGCACAAGCAATTTCTCTCCACCACAAAGAAAAATGCAAATTTTTCCCAGATAACAATAATTAGGCTGAAAGGAAGGGAAAAAAAAGGGTAAAAACCCAGCAGCATTTCCTTGTTTGGTTTTTCCTCCCGCTTATTTCCACATAAACAATATGGATATATTCAAAAGATAGGGTTGGCAATATAAATTACAAATGATTTAACAATCCTTCCTCTGAATCAGAATTTGACTTCACAGTTACTGTCCAAATTAAACTTACATGCTTAAATATACACACAGCATAACATATCTTTGTGATCCTATCATCAAAGGAATTTCCAAGCCAAAAGTTTGGTGGCTCCCAGCCTAAGAGATATGCAGGAAAGCAACTGCTTTTCAGAATAACCTCAGAACTATGCAGTGAAATATGTAACTGTCTAGGTACTGCTTCCTAAATCCATTGTTTTTACCAGGGCATCAGTAGTTGGGACTCAAGCGAGGAGTTTCAGATTTGGAATGTCTCTTGCCCAACCCTTTGCCTCTCACTGAAGTATACACCCACTGCCCCCAAAAGCATGCAGATCAGCTGCCCTATGAATCTGGAGAGAGGTGGAGGTATAAGGAATTTAAGCTGAGAATTGGAGAAGGAATGAAAATCACTGCTTTTTGGGCTTTAATGGGAAAGCAGAAGGGTAAACTTGAAAAAGAGGAGGTCTTTTGGGCAAATTCATTTAATGAGATTGGGTAGTTCAAGACACACTGTTAAACTTGTACAGGTCAAAAGCTTTGCAAATTAAATGCATGTGCATGTCTGAAAACCTGCAAAGAGTAACTTAAACACTGACAAATTTTTTGGACCACTGTGCACAGAAATGACACCCAACTCATGCAGGATGGGTTCTCTGGTTTGGAGGCAGTAGAACCATACTTTTTCTCTGTATCTCTTTAGCAGTTCTCTCTCACAAGCCCACCTTCATTTTTCTCTTAGGTTCCCTAAGATTTTCTTTGTATTTCCAGCTTACACTGCTTTTCCATGGCATTAGCCAACAGTATAATGTTGAGAGAAGACTCAGCTGGCTTCTTCTGTATCAGGAATGTTCTCCATCTGCAGATAAATTCTAAGGCAACCAAATTTTAATTTCCTAATTAAATTTTAACTTTATATAATCATAATAATTCTATATAAGAAAATATCATATTTATTTCTATAATAATATTTAAAATTAGATTTTAATTTTAGAGTTAAATGTTTTATGAGAATACAAGAACAGCTGTCATGGATCAAAGCAAAGGTCCATCTAGCCCAGTAGGTTCAAGGTTGGGAAGAGGAATTGAGCATTGTGGGTGTTACTTGGTTTTGAATTGGAAGCAGCTAAATGGATGGAGGCAACAGTCTCTTACTCTTAGTCAAAGAGCACTTGACATATCTCCAGAATGAATAGAGGTGGTCTTCTTTAAGCAAGCCCATCTGTATGCAAAAAACCATCCATGTGATTTGTTCTCAGTACACCCCTACCACACATCAATGAATCAGTTATGACCTGACTCCTTCCAACCGTTTGTGGCTTCTTGTTTGTGGATTCATGCCTTGCCTAAATTGAAATCAGCAGGAGCATCTACTCCTAGACATAATCTGGCTGTGTCAGTTGCCAACAGCAATTACAGGAACTCATGGGGAACATTGGCTGCAGGTTACTGAAACAGATGTCAGTTGTAACAACACAGGCATGAGACTGAATTTCAGAGTACAAGCAGCCCAAGATGCTGAGTGCAAGTTTCAACAGGTCCAGCCATAAGTCAGACCACCACCCAAAAATCACAATTTGCAACCATCATTCATATTCAGATCAAGCCCTATTTTCATCTGCCTCAGGGAATCACAAACATATTGCAGCACTAAAATGCTTTTTTATTTCCTATTGAGGTTGTTTAACCTTACCAGATGTATGAAGAGTAGAGAGATGGAGATGTGACAACAAGCAACATAGGGTCATTGCTATTGCAGAAGGATGGTCATTCTAGCAATAAGACTAATATAATTTAGAGATTAATTGTACTGGAAGACTTCTTTTTAATTTATTGAATTTTAAATCAAATTAAAACAAGAAATGTTTCTGAAAGTTTTTGCTATTATCACTCACAAATGTGCACTCTTTATAATTCCTACTTCTGCTTGGCATAGGTGAAAAGAGGAAAACATCTTAAAAATGTTGAATATGCTTATCCAAATACTCAGTATAGGCCTGTCTATCACATGTTACAACCTGTCTGGAGCCTGCCCCACCTTGTTTTCTATTCAATCTTATGGCCACAAGCAGAGTCCTCTGTCCTTCCAATGTAAAAACCCCTAAGGCGAGAGCAGGATCACACATAACACAGTAGAGTTTTATCACAGCTTACATTGCATCACAAGTCAGGCATGGCTCTACAGAGTCTTCAAACACTTTACAAACCCACTGGTCATCCCAGCTCCCAGATTATATCCTGTACTCTCTCAGAGTAGCCCTACTCCCCTAGGGAAAGCCACAGTAGGTACTATGCAGCCTGTTTTCTGCATTATCTAAACATCCTGAGGGAGTGCTAGGGCAGCCTGAAGAAAACAGCTACTCACATATGGCTGTTGTCCCACTACACACAGGCAGCAACCAATCTGAAACTTCTGAAAGGAGTTCAGCACAAAGTATATGTTTTCTACTAACAGACAAAATATTCATATCACTGGTAACATACAAAATGACTGAAATTGGCCATTGTCATAAGCACTGCCTATGAAAAAGACTAGATTTATATGTAACTAGGCAAATTACTCACTGAAAACTATATTTAGCTTCTGCCTACATCGTTCAAACTAAGACTAGGAGAGGCCCCATCCTTCCTGACAGAGAAGGACATCAAGCCCTGTAAAGCCTCAGCAGTGAAAGACTATGAGAGAAAGGTGGAAGGAGCGTGATGTTTAAGGATGGCACACTGAGCATGGAGAGACAAACACATAAAGCCTTGTGTGCAAACTCTGAACCAAAAAGCAGAGACACCCTAACTCCCTGCTCAAGTGGGTCAGGTCACCTGTGCCACCCTCACATCCATGCCCACAGGGAGAGAGGTATACTCCTTTTGTCAAATTGACTGCAGGTGCAACTGAGTGTCAGGAAAGCTCAGCAAACAGCAGCCATCCTAAATATTTGCCTGTGCTTTCCAGCTTTTTCTGCTTTGTGACTATTTGATTTGTCCCCCTGTGCCCCTGGAAGATACAGGAGATGGTGGAGTGGCGGATAGTTTCTGCCTGCTCTGCCTGCCTAAGTCAGATCATGGCACAGTCTCAAGTTTGCCCAAATGTCTGCTATAAACAACATTTAAAACCAAAGGTAATGTCAACCAAAAATGTATCTCCTTTCAGAATCTGAACTAACCTCGAGGTGAATTAAGACATGTATATATTTTTTAAATTCTATGCCAGTATTATCCCACCTGTAGAGTATGAATATATTTTATAGGTTTTGAAGTAAATGGGTAGCATTTTGTATATTTTTAGATCTTAAAAAGGGAATACATATTTGGAAAGCCTAACTCTATGTGGAACTTGTTAAAGAAATACAAATACAATGATAGAGAGCCATGGACAAATCTGGCCTCAGGTCTTTTACCTCCACTGTTGCTGATCACCATTCTCTTGGCTTGAGAAGTGGCAACAGAGATCTGACAAGTCAAATAAAATAACAGACTATTTTACACTCACACACATATATAGATCTACATATATATAAACCATTAATTTGGTAAAATATTTTTTCTGGAGGCTTTGTCCTGTCCAAATAGCCTCTCATCCCATGTTTTATCACATAACTGCCAAAAGCGAAGGTAGTTTTAAGACATTTAAATACATTTCTAAAGGGAATATTTAACTTTGTTACAATTTATCTCTCTCAGAGTTCAAACTTATGCTAAAAAGTTGATGAGAATGATGACTGCTTTTCAGTGCCAAAGTCTGAGGGAAGTTTTGACTGGTCCCAGGATAGAGGTAGAATGCGTGGGAACAGCAATACACCTGCATTCCTATAGGAGATCCCAAAGTCTTCATATAAGCACAAAAATCGTACCAAAAAAGCAGCGAGTTATGCACTAAGAGACAAAAAGGGTTTGTAATGGGAGTCACCCAGACATCAGCTGTTTTGTCTCTGAAACAGGAACATGCACAACCTGAAATAGTACAGTCAACAGGGAACAGCCACTGGTGACAGGCAGCTACTCTTGTTCATAGGGATTACAAAAAAGGGAATTCTCCTGGAGAAGAATTTGTTGAAGCCTTCTCTGTTTTCTCAGTTCTTTTGTAATACTCCCAGCTTGGCCAAGAACCATTATCTTCCCTTTCAGGGAAGTGACCCAGGCCAGACCCACACTTCAGCAGCTGCACTATGCGATAACCACTTTCTAAACTCTTCTTGATAGTGGGCTGCTGCAGACAAATGTGAATAGACTGAAAAAGTCACTAGTGAAAATGGTAGCACAGAAAACATCAAGTGAGTCCTGATAAACATCCATCAGCAGTTCGCTGCACATTCTGCAGACTAGGCGTAAATATATTTCTGATCTTCTCGAGCCATGCCTCAGCCTAGGCAGGGAGCATTGCCCCCACGGCAGAGGACACCAGCAGAGCTCCCAAAAATAATTTTTTATGTATGTGAAAGAAATTAGCTGTAAAAAAAAAAAGTATGAATTCCACTTTACTGGAGTCTTTTACACAGATACAGACACAAATTTATTTAAGTTTCCAAGGAGTCTAGAGGTGATTCTGTGTGACTGCCGACAGCTGCTGGAATGCAAACAGGCGGCAGCCAGAGTGAGGAACGAGAGCAATTCCAGGGCCGCTGCTGCCACCTGGCAGCCACCCTGCCCAAACAGCAGCACTCGGGGTAATAAAAAAGGCTAAAAAAACCCCAAAGCTGATATTTGAAACATCTACTCAATACACTTTTAATACGTTCAGATTACATTTCTTAAGTATGTTTTGTGACTCTGATTTCTCCAAGCTTTTATTAAAAAAAAAATAAAAAATGCAAAAGGCAAAGTCCATTGCACAGAAAAAGCAACAATCTTAAATGAGATGCAACATTATTTTCTTTTCAAGCACTAATAAAAAACACTTACTGAACTCCTTCGGTTAGCTCCCAGCATCTGTGAACACCTAGCATGAAACTTTAAATCCTGGTTTAGTTTTGCACCAACACAGTCAAATGAGAGTATTTTCATGAGCACTAAGGACTCACTAAGTTTCTTGATACTCATAAATAACATATAGCTAGAAACATGCCTAAGCACACAGCTGACAGGTATAGAATGGCCTGGCTACAAAAACAGTGAACCTAATTCCTATCTGCATGGCTGGAGCAGCATAGAGTATTAAACACATCCTGTATATTTCTGTGCCCAGTCTAAACTGTGTATGCTGAAAGGAACTGGCTTTAACAGCAGCTGAGAGCACTCTCAGAAATTTCTCTCAACACCCTTGCATACATCAAGAATGTTCCACACTGTAGGGGCACAGCCAACCGTCGATAAGTGTCACGCTTATGACACAGCTGACACATCAGGAAAAGATCTGGTCTTGAGGGAATGTAGCAGGCACCTCTACATGCTTGTTCTGGCAGAGACTTGTAGAGAAACATCCTAGTACTTCAAGAGCACAGGAAAATGATCAGCATCAGATCTCTCTATAGGGCAAAATGAAGTAGTACCAAGTAGCAAACTCCCACACTGAACGCCTTCTCTCAGAAGAACAGAAGAGTTCACCAACAAAAAGGTAACAGGGTGACAGGACAATAAATATTCTTATCACCACCTTTATTGTTTACTCTGTAGTGAACCAGCTGCTACTGAGTGACTGAGTCTGTTTTGGTACAGACTCCACCAGAATCCATGTAGGAAGCACCTACACGCTGCAAGAACAAGAAGTGAAAACAAAAGCATATAGGGTACTTATCTGTTACTGTGTAGAGCTTCATAAATTGACTCAAAGCCTTGACTGTGAAAATTAAGATGGTGCAAATATTAGCTAGATGCTTCATTTGTGTCTCTGCTGACACAGAGCTGGAATCACAGAACCTCGTGTTTCCTACTTCACTGGAAAATGGCTCCCCTGGGCTGGCTGCATAAAACATAACCCAAAAGACATCACACGCCATGTACCTCCCAGCTGACAGAAATGTGGTGAGATCTAACCAGCGAAGTTTTGAAGACAGCTGTGAAAAGTACAGGGATGTAATGCACATGCGAAACTATCTTCAGTCTTTGTGAGAAATAAGCAAAGCTGCCAAGTGGATTTGGTCCCCTCAGGCTTATGTCCCGAAGAGAAATGAAGTTACCTGAAATTCAGTCTGCTTGAATGGCACAAAAACAGCAGGCTATTGACCCTGCGGCATTAAATGAAGTACTAGGGGTAGCAACCACTTGTCTTCATTCTTTCAGAGTTCTGAAAATTAGAGGGAAAAAAATCTCCCCTGCAGTTTTTCCCCCTCTCCCCACACAGTTATCACCCTCTAAAAGGTCTCGAGTGCTGTTATTTTGTACCCTTATGCTTGATTGCACAGGTGTTACACATCAGAATTGTGGTGGGCTGACTCTGACTGGACACCAGGTGCTGACCAAGCCACTCTATCACTCCCCTCCTCAGCAGGACAGTGTGGGAGAAAATAAGATGGACAAAATCCTTATGGATCAAGATAAAGGCAGTTTGATAAAAGATGGCTGCACATGGAAGCAAATGAAAACACAGGATTTATTCTCTACTTCCCATCAGCAGGCAATGTCCAGCTATCTCCAGGGATGCAGGGCTTCAGTGTGTATCAGCTGATTTGGAAGACAAACACCAATAGCAAATGCCTGGCTCCCTCCTCCCCACACCCTTCCCTCCCCAGCCTCCTCTTAAATGCTGTATCTGAGCAGATAGCTTATGTTATGGAATATCATCCGGTCAGTGAGTCAGCTGTCCTGGCTGTGTCCCCTCCCAAGAACTTGCCCACCCCAGCCTCCTGGCCAGGGGGAATGTTGGACACAGACTTGATGCTGTGGAGGGCTACTCAGCAGCAGCCAAAACACTGGAGTGTTACTGACACACTTCTAGCAACCAATGCAAAGCACAGCACTGTGAGAAATGCTATGGGAAAATTACCCCACCTCAGCCAGACCCAATAGAAGTGTTAAATTCAACAAGGTAAAAAGAGTGAGTCTTTTTTTTAAAGTCTTTTCAGCCATTACTTGTTTCTCAACCTCTACATTTAACGCCTTGGCAAGTATTTTCATTGCAACCTTTTTGTTCTGTTCTCAGAGTCTTTCCTACATGTTAGTATCCATTTGAGTAATTTTCCTTCAAATGTCCCAGCTTTGTGCAGGATCCTTTGTTCTTGCAACTAAATCAGAGGGAATTTGTAAGAACAGCTACCTTGTTAAAAGTCTTTAGTCACCAGAAGTTGAGGTGGTCCTCCTCAGGTAAAACCCAGTGTAGTTTAGGTACTGTTGAAGTACCAAACTACAGTTTAAATTCACAGTTACTTAAACACAGGTTTAAAAAAAGTAATCTGATCATAGTAGATGTATACAAATCAGATCACGATGAACAGAGTAAATTAATTAATACTTTAAAGAAAGAGCTATAAATTTTTTTTAAAAATCACAGAAAGACTGTTTCCAAAAGCAGCAAATAATAATAAACTTATAATAAATAATAGCTATGAGACTTTAAAATCTCTAGTTATGCTAATCAATGAAATGTAATAAGAAACTAAGATATATTTTTTTAGTAGCATCTTAATTAGTATTTGTTAGCTACAACATTCAGTGCATATAGAGCTACTAATTAGAGAGGAAAATTTGAAGAATAACTTGGAAAATCATACCCTAGGTATTAGCATACAAATGAGAGGAAGAATTGGATACATTTACAAAAGATAGGGAATTTGTCTGTCTAATAGAAGCAGTTGATATCATTGTGAAGTTTGCTAAAAGGCAACAGACAACATGCTGCTCCAAATTTAGAGGCAGTAAGAAAAAGGACCAGTTCCACTGAGTGTAGAACAGTGCATCACATATTCTCAGACCCTCTGGAGAACATGAAACAAGGGGGAGGGAGCATATAACCTGAATTTTAAGAGCTTTTCTGTAGCGATGAAAAGAAGAAAAAAAAATAATTTCAAGTTGTGGAAACCAACAGAGCTTTTGGGGAAGGGGTGATTTCAGGCCTGTGGGTACCTAGGTGTGCAGCAATACCAAATATATATGTTAACTAGTCTGCTGTATGCAGAAGTAGTTTACCACTGAGATGTTACACACGATCCACAGAGGTAGGAAAAAATCCAAAAGTGAAGTCTAGAGGCAAAACTTAGACTGTTACATAAAATCTGAAAATCACTTCCACAGCAAGTATACTCCAAAACAATGAGAGCAACAGAGGCTCAGATCATGACTCAAGAAATGGTGCAAACCAGACTTTTTTAGGACCTGGTAAAATTTCTGTGATAAAGACTTTATCAGAAGAACGTGCATGAATTAAAATTGTTTATATTAGATAGTTAAATTCAAGTGAAAGGCCAGTTTTGAAACAAAAAGTATTTTTATTGGTTGCCTGCTAAGCCCCAGAGACCTCAGAAAGACGTATTTTCCCTCACAAGCTTGCAAAATCACCTTTCATGCCCTTGGCAAGGTATTTCTCAATCTTTCTAAACACTGCTAGTCAGGCTCACAGAATCAGAATATACTGGGTTGGAAGGGACCTGCAAGGATGGGTCTTAAATTAGTGATGTTTATGGGGATCAAACCCATATTAAACCCACATTAATGCCCACATTGGCATTATTAGCATCATGCTCTAACAAACTGAGCTAAACTCACTCTTGCAAAAAAAAAAATCATTATGCTCATGTATGACTACTTTTTTTTTAAAATACACACCCTCCAATTAGCTTCCATTGATTTACTTTTCAGTCATGTTTTTCAGCAGGCAATTATGATCCTGCCCAGAAAACAGATTTATTCTGGTCTTCTTGTTATGTTAAGGCCTCACTGAAGCCTACAGTATATGTGTACACATATTCAGAATTCTGTTGCTTGCTCACCCCCCCTACTCCAGTTTCCTCACTCTATTCTAAAGCACCACCCTTTCAGACTTTTAACCCTTTCCACACATCAAGATCTATCACCCCATACCTGTTTAATGATAGCTTAGCTAAGGCTATGGAAATACTTGACTGTTTTTCAAGCACAAAGAAAAGCATAAAGAAAATCACAGAATTGTTAGGGTCAGAAGGGACCTCTAGAGATCATCTGGTCCAACCCCCCTGCTAAGGCAAGGGTCACCTGGACCAGCTGACACAGGAATGTGTCCAGACGAGTTTTTTGTCTCCAGAGACGGGAAAATTTATGACCTGACCTCCCTGGGCAGCCTGTTCCAGTGCTCTGCCACTCTCAAGATAAAGTTCTTCATGACTAGGTGGAACTTCTTGTTTTAGTTGATGGCCATTACTCCTCATCCTGTTGCTGGGCACCAGAAAAGGTCTGGCACCATCCTCTGACATCTGCCTTTGAGATATTTATATGTAAAGTCTTCTCTTTCCTAGACTAAGCAGGCCCAGCTCCTGCAGTCTCCCCTCGTGAGATGCTCCAGACTCTTCATCATCTTTGTGGCCTCCACTGGACCCTCTCCAGTAACATCTTGTCTTTCTTGCACTGAGGAGCCCAGAACCGCCCACAGCACTCCAGATGCGGCCTCACCAGGGCCAAGTAGAGGGGCAGATCCCCTCTCTAGACCTCCTGACCACACAGAGTTCCCGAGGCACCCGCAGGATACCACTGGCATTCCTGGCCACAGCGGCACTGCCGGGCTACGGTCAGCCTGTGATTCACCAAGACGTTGATGCTTCACCTCATTAATTTTTTTCCAGTAACTACGCACGTCTTCCTTTGCAGCTACATCATGTAAACACTCAGGTTATAGGGGAACCTTTTTCCACTCAGATCAAAACGTGCTCCGCAGCAGAGCGGCTCCAAGAGGAGCGCTCGAGCACAGCCGTGCTCCAGGCTGGAGCGCCCCGCGCCCCCAGCAGCTCCCGGGCTCCTCGGCTGGGGTCGGCCGAGCCGCGCCTCGGCCCCGCCCCGTCCCGGCACACACGCCCGGAACTGAAGCGGGAAAAGGAGCCCATTTCCCGTCCTCGCCTGGCGCTTCCGGGTCGCGCGCCGGGTTCCGCTGGAGGCGGCGGCGCGGGAGCTGCGGGGCGGGCGGCGCTTCCCGTCCTCCTCCTCTTCATCTTCCTCCTCCTCTTCATCTTCCTCCTCCTCGTCCTGGTGCCGCTGGTGGCCGCCGCGGGCTGTCCCGGGTGAGCGGGGCCGGGCAAGGTGCGCCGTTCCCGGCCGTGCGGGTGCCCGCGGGAGGGGAAGGGGAGGCCGCGGGGGCCCGGGGCTGCTGTGCCGGCGGCGCTCCGGCTGCAAGGTCTCACTCTTTGACAGTGTAGGTTTATCATCCCCCCCGCCAACGCCAACAAAATCAAAAAAGTGCCCTTAGCCGAAAATTCGCGGTGTCCGTGGGTCCCTGCTCTTGGAGAGCATCCCCGTGTTCCCAGCGTAAAATTGCTGGGGTTTTATGATTTTATGTTTTTACGCCCTAAAGCCGCGGAGTCGGCTCCTGCTGGCATGCTTCTCCTCCTCGAGGATGTGTGTTAACTCTTTAGGGTATGTGTGGAATAGCGCTTCCTCGGCAAAGGTGAGTTTGACTTGTCTCTGCTCAGCTGTGCAGGGAGGTGGAGCGGCACAGGCACACGATGATCAGCACTTTCTTCCTCCTTTACTGGGACAAACATGGTATCCTGTTAAAGTACTTTAATTCTTATTTGTTTTGAAACCAGCCGCTCAGCTAGAAGTGGTGTGGTCAGTCACAGAGGTGGCCCTAGGCTTCTGGGAACTGTGTTGTGTTCTCGCTAATGCCGAACACACCCCGACCTGGGAAAAGAAGAGTAACATATCCTAAACTGGTGAAAGAGCCTCAGTCTTTTTGGAGTAATTATCGTACTCTATTAAACAGAAATTCGAGATAAAAATAGTGTCACTTAAATGCAAGAGTTCCTTGTATATTTCTAGCAATCAAGCTTGTTTTGTGTATATTCATCTTAGAAGTTGATACAATTGCAGTCAAAGGCTTTTAAATTTATGTGGCTGAGAAAAAATACGACATCGTATTTTTTCCTGCAAATTGTAAACGTTTCCTTTACCTCTAATGCTTTAATTTTTTTTGCAGATTAATAAATTTACTGAAGCTTTGTTAAGGAGCTAAAATGGGAGTGAAAGGAGCTTTAAAAGTTGTTTAGTCTCAATTAGGTATTTTGATTATAGAAACATGGGATTACAGTGGGTCTTGTTTTTGCAGTTGTAGGCATTCAGCTGGTCATAAGATACAGGAATTAATCGTGGTATTTGAGTATTTCCTCTTTTCTGATGGTAACACTTGACGAAAAATATTGACGTTTAAAATGGCTTCTTCTCATCTTATTTTAGCTTTTTCCTGTTAATTGCTTTAAATCTGTCTGTGGATTTTAATAAATATCTTTACTGTAATCTATCAATTCCGTAGCTTTTCTCTTGATTGTCCAGCTTGAACTAGGACTGCAAGAGTGTGGTATGCTAATGCAAGTCATTGGTATGAAAGGTGATTTTTTTATCTCCTCTGTAATCTAAGAGTTTTACAACTACTCATGTGGTGCTTTTTTTTAAAACTTCAACATTTTCTCCAGGTTTAAGTTTGTTTTATCATACAAGTTCCTCACTGCCATAATGAGGCTAGTAATTCTCGAAGATTACGATCAGGCTAGTGAATGGGCAGCCAAATACATCTGTAATCGTATTATCCAGTTCAAGCCAAGTCAAGGAAGATATTTCACACTTGGTCTACCAACAGGCAAGTTTTATTCTAAGTCTTGTAAATAACTAAGTAACTAAGTCTGGAACAATGTTTGTATCACTGCTAGCATTTAAAAGAACATAAGTATTATTTTTGGTAATATTCTAACTTTTTTTAAAAAATATGGATTTGATTTCTGTGAAAAGCTGTGATAGTTTGAGGAACTGATAAATACTAAATAAGAAAAAATAAGATTGCTTCTGTGTTGAAATGCATGCAGCAAAATCTGACTGTGAAGACATTTAAATACACTGAAAATGTTGTGCAGATACACAGAACAGTAGAAAAACTTTATTTAACAGGGAGTACACCTTTGGGATGCTACAAAAAGCTGATAGAATATCACAAAAATGGAGATCTGTCTTTCAAATATGTAAAGACTTTCAACATGGATGAGTATGTAGGTAAGATGTGCTATTATTTGAGAACACACAGTAATTTTTTTTTGTCCTTATAAAAACTATTAAATACTTTGTCAAAGTACCACATTCGTCTAGTATGTTTGTATTCCTATATTAGACCAAGCGTCCAAGCATTTTTCTCTATTCCTTTATCTACAAAAAAAGCAAAAATAAACACTGGGCTAAATTCAGTGTCATAGTACTTCTGTAGAAATTATATTGTCTTGTAATATTTGGACTGCATTTCTGTTGAAGACTTTACACACTGGGATAAGATGTATGTGGAGGGAATGTAAACCAGTTCCCTTGTATGTGCCAACAGGGAACCTTTCTTCTCAATGTAGTTTCAAATCTTGCTTTATTTGACTTCAGGTTTGCCTTGCATGCAAGTTACATACATCAGTTACATACAGACTAGAATTAAGGCTGTTTTGGTTAAATCTTGTCATATGGTAATTTCAGGGCTTCCCAGAAATCATCCAGAGAGCTATCACTCCTATATGTGGAACAACTTCTTTAAGCATATTGACATAGATCCAAATAATGCTCATATCCTTGATGGGAATGCACCAGACTTGCAGGCGGAATGTGATGCATTTGAAAAGAAAATTGAAGAAGCAGGGGGGATTGATCTGTTTGTTGGAGGTATGAGGAAATGCTCTATAGTTAGTTACAATTCAAGCATGTACACCAACGCTTTAATGATTATTTTCATAACTTGACTAAAACCCAGATTTTTCGATTATTGTGTAAGAAAGTTCTGTGGCTAACAATCAATATAAATTCCAAAACCAGAAAGGTCGGTGTCCAAGTTTCTAATGACTTAAGTAAGTTTTTATTGAAAATGGGGAACCAAAGGGAAAGGATGAGCCCTTTTTTATTCATATACAATGTTTGAGGATATGTGTTGACTGTCAGGTCTGGAATGATTTATGTTTTTTAACTTCGAAAAGGCATTGGTCCAGATGGCCACATTGCATTCAATGAACCCGGATCAAGTTTGTCTTCAAGAACAAGACTAAAGACTTTAGCGATGGACACCATTTTGGCAAATGCTAAATACTTTGATGGAGACTTATCTAAAGTACCAACTATGGCGCTAACAGTTGGTGTGGGTACAGTAATGGATGCTAGAGAAGTAAGAACTCATTTGGTTCTAGCTGCATGTGTGTTTTCACGATTAGTTGGTATTGATACTGGGTTTGAAAGTAAAGAGACCTTTGTTTTTGCAGGTGATGATTCTTATAACAGGTGCACACAAGGCTTTTGCATTGTACAAAGCAATTGAAGAAGGAGTCAATCACATGTGGACAGTTTCTGCTTTCCAGCAACACCCTCGCACTATCTTTGTGTGTGATGAAGATGCAACTTTAGAACTAAGAGTTAAAACTGTGAAGTACTTTAAAGGTGAGCACTGAATCAGAGGTCACATGTTTATGCAAAACCGACGGCTTTGAAATTATATTGATTTAAATCTAAGCCTTCCAACATTTGGTACTCACTAATGTATATTATATAGTCAAAATATTAAATATTAACTTATTTCTTGTGTTTGGAAAATTGCCAGGAGGCATAACTTGTGCTACCTACATTCCAGACAAATCTACTTGGGAAGAGTATTTCCTTTGCTTCCAGTTTGAAACAAGTTTAGTAATCTTTAACTTCAGACAGCAGCAGTCTGGTATTCCAGAATACAGGTCTTAATTATACTGGAAAGTTTAGCTTAAAAAAATCTTAATACATTTATTAATCCTGATACATTTCTGTGCTGCTTTTGCTGTGTGCTGTAATGTGACGTCTAGTAAACTGTGATACAGAATTTGAAGCCACCTGAGGACATTTTTCATGTGCAATTAGCATAACAATCTATACTGCCTTTGAAAACATTGCACCCTTTTATGTGTGTTTTTCATATTTGTGATAGGATATTGGGGCAAACTTAAAGTAAGTCAGCATTATTTGATAGTAATTGAGACTTTCAACTGAATTCTGTTTCACTGAGACAATAGAAGCTGGGGAAAGTCATTTTCTCCTGACTGTATCAGCACAGCACATGCAATTGTGTGACTCTTTCTCACAAGCATGGGTACCTGTAGAAGCTGAGGTATCAGCTTTCTTTCTCACTAGCATGGGTACCTGTAGAAGCTGAGGTATCAGAGATCAAGACTGTAATTTAATTAAGTTTGATTTTAGAGCATTATATCACCAGTGCTTATATATGTACATTTCTGTGATTTATATCCTGGTACCTCTTGTGGCCAGCTTATTAAGTTTGGATTTTTCAGTATGCTGTTCTCTGCTATGTATTTGTGGGTAGGAGGGAGGGTTAGTCTTTTCCTGTATCACACTGCTAGATAGTACTTACTGTTGTTTTCAAACATAAACTTCTGTAACTGCTTGGATAAGTTTTATACATTATCCTGTATTTTATATAAGCAGAGGCTTTTCTTGGGAAATACAAACCTAATGTAGAATCACTAGGCATAAATGACACTGAACATTGCTTTAAAAAAACATCAAGGGCTACAATTTATGAATGCGTGCTATTTTGTCACTGTATTTAATTACTCTGTAATACAAAGCAATAGAACTTTTAAAAAAAGATGGTTTACTTTAGACTTACTTAATTTTACCTATTCTCAAAACAGTGAGATTATTTTCATCTTTATAAGATGGAGGAGAAATCAGTATGGGTCAAATTTGGAATTATTTCTGAATTTGATCTTCAGGTTAGACTTCTTAGGGAAGCTAGGTAGTTCTTAATACTGCTGTTTATGGTAGTGATTTATGGAGATTTTTCACCACTTAAAACTTTCAATATGAAACTGCAATTTTGTTTTATAATCAAGTACCACACTGGCTGGTAAACAGATTAACCTCCTCAATTCTTTCTAACTTTCTGAAAACTATAATAGGCTAAAATTATCAAGTGTGCTTATGGTCTTACTGTAAAAGGGAAAACAACTTTCTTGAAGAATGAAACAGACAATGAATTTTGAATTTACCAATTTGTCTGCAGATATGTTAGTTCAGGATAGTTTTTTCCATGATTATGCACACATCTCAAAACAGTGTGCAGAAATCTGTTTATTGAAAGTGTACTTAAATATACAGTGGGACTTTCCTTTGAAGTAATTGTTTTGGCATCTGCCAAGCCTGGTGCATTCCTTTAAAAAAATATTTTGTTTCTCACTATTTTTCCTATAACACTTTCACTAATAGGACTTAAATATTCTTCATTAAGTATGACAGAAGCAGTACTTTGTAACCATTTTTCTTGTATCTAGGAAGCGAGTAATTATTTCCTTTTCATTTCTACTTTGTAGGAGAGGAAAATATTGATAGAAAGTAAAATGTTTTAAAGATCACATGTTTCTAGTTTGCATAGTGTGTTACTCTTTCTGGACAATTAACTTTTATGTCAAACGTGTACTTAAGTTTTTGTCACTGTTAAACTGAAAAAAATATTAAGACTTGATCTAACATCTGTATTTTATATTAAATAATCACATAGTGATTAGTAATAGATGCTGCCTAAGATGCCTTTTTTATGGTCACCTACAGTAATGACCTTAGATTGTATAGTTAACTCAAATTTCATGTTGCTGCAGTGACATTAAGATTGCCACCAGCTGCATCATGTAGCAAAGGTATTTGAATATTCTTTGCCATAGATAATCACCAAAATATGCAGTACTGTGAGATTTCTTTCATGGTTTTTAAGAAAATTTCTTTTAGTGTTGCATATTTTAATTTTAGTAGCTAAATACTCAGTACTAAAATGGACTTCTACTTTGCAGATTGTGAACACTGATCATTACTGTTATTAGTCCTCAGGGTGAAATGAGCCTAAAAACCTGCCAGTGATCCAATGTCATACATACCTAGATGTAGGTAACATTTTTACTAAGTTATAGCAAAGTTAAGAAGGAAACATCTTTTTTTATTAATTGCACTTCAGCATTTTCCAGAATTAAAATAGTTGAAGAGGAAAAAAAAACAACCCCTAACTGTAGCTATGAAGGACTTGTACATGACAAAAAAAAAAGCCCAGCTATAACAGAAAACATTTGAACTGCTGAAATTGAGTCTGCACTAAGAGTCTGGATAATTTATTTTTCCTGCCCAGGACCACAAGGACATGATTATTACAAAGACAGTATTATCACAATGCTAGAATATTGCAAAAGAACTCAAGACATGAAAGTCTTATAGTATGCGTGCATCTGATTTTTATGGCAAATTGTGGTGTGAGGGAATTACATTGCTGTTACACAGTTTTTAAAACACAAATAGAAAGATGTATTCAGTTCATTTTGAAGTATTACAGATGTGCTTTTTGGGTCTGTTATCAGAGCATTGTCTGGTCCCTGCTCAGGTGATTCTGAAAATGTCATTAGTATGCAAGTGATACAGGAATATATCTGCTGTCTCTGAGTCTGAACTACTTTAAATAGCCACTGTTGTTCTCTTCAATTAACTATTTAATATGTATACTTTGAAGCAAATTCCAAATAAAAAATGTGGATAGAAGGACATGTTAACGAGTATAACTAATGTAAAGCTGGCGTTGTTGCTTTCCCCCCAAGGTTTAATGCATGTGCACAATAAGCTTGTGGACCCACTGTACAGTATGAAAGAAAACTGAAAGAAGACTGAAGAGGAACTCCATGTGGGTCAGCAGCAACAATTTTAGGTAGCAGAGGAGTTCACTGCTATGCAATATGCTGAAAACTGTTTAAAATGGGAAATCCTACGTACTGTATTTTTAAAAAGGTCCAATATCTGTACATTCACATTCCATCTGTTTGCCGTGTTGTGCATTTTGCTTTAACGTTTGGAGCTCTTCTGTTGGCTGGTACATCACTAAATGGAACAGAACAAACTTGGGAGAGACTGCATGTCATGTAGAGAGGGGAAAAGCAAAGCACTTACTCTAGCACAGCAATGCATTGCATCTGCCTCATGTTAGAGATGGTGACATTTCATTTCCCAGAACTATTTAATTTTTAGCTTGGTTAGTGTAAATACATTTTGCATTTGTGTCTCTAGACAGAATGGTTTTGGCCTTTGTTAATACTATGGACGTGTAATAGTTGTACAATTTCTACTATGAAATGTTCTGTTTACATATATCTAATGTACACTGAGCTTTTGCACTTGGTTGCCTTAAATTTGTCTTAAACAGTTTTTGGGCATCTCAAGTCCTGCTGTATATTTCAGGCAAATGAAGATATAAAAACAGTGCCTAAAAATGCACCAAATTCTTCAAAGTTACAACTTGCTCCTTGGGTAAAAGCATTAAACTTCAACAATAGCACTTTTTCCTCATGTACTTCAAATTACTTTAGAATTTTTTGTATTTTTTGTAATCAAGCTTTGAACAAAAGGAAAAATCTCAAAGTTCCTTCCTGGAGGTACCTGGTCAATTATATAACTTATGTTATAATTAAATGCCTGAGAAGAGGTTAATTTACAGGACTAATGTCTGCAAATGATCATTTAAAGCCAGCTGTTAATCACTTTTTCATTGTATCATTATAAACATTGAGCTGTTACAAGGAATGTTATTTCCTACTTTGAATATAAGTAAAACTTAAATATAAATCTCTTTAATTTCAAAATTGTTTCATTTCTAATATGAATTGTCATGAGTAAATACTTTAGAATTTCAGGGAGTGATTAGGCACCAAAGGAGAAAGATAAGAGTTTATTGATGAAGACTTTTTTTGGGAAAGCCCTTGTGTAAAATACTCACTGCAAGAAAGTGCAACTAAGTGTAACTTCAACAATTTAATTTTTCATTTAAACGACAGGCATGTGGTCTTTATTACAAAATCACAGAATCTCCCAAGTGCTGTGGTAGAGTCTCATCTAGGCTCACCTTTCTCACAAATGGTCTTACAGGGTCCTTTCAAATCTGGACTGTCCTCTGGTTCTGTGAAATTAGAAAAGTATGGAAGAATCTGTCTATAGCAGTGTAAGACTTGTGTTTCAGTTCTCAACAGTACATTGAACATCCACACATTTAAAACAGGCTTTCAGCTGTAAGGCTCAGTTTATGCACATGTATTTTTGAAACATAATGCAACATTGTGGGGGAAAAAAAGCTGAAAAGACTGCCTTTCAGGAGAATGCTGTTGCAGGTAATGTATGACTCAAAATGCAGTGTTTGGTTTGCCATTAGCCTTTACAGCTAAGCACTTTTATAAACAATTGTATTACAAAAAGCATGAAACCAAAAGTAGTAATGAATTTAGGTTAGTATTAAAGGAATTGAATCATGTTATCTTTATGATGATCATCCTTCACATGGCAAAATGGAGAATTCTATTGAAACCATATTCTTGTTTATTCCAGCACACCTTTCAGTCATGTGCCTTGTTTGGCAGCCTTAACCACTAAAGCCCTTTGTGTTCCCAAGACGTGCGAGATCACAGCATTAGTACTTTTCTCCATTTTTAACTACATGACCTTCTGTGAAACACAGGCCAGTTTATTTACTGGTACAGCAGAACCTGTCTCCTTGGGTGGGTCTGGGACTGTTTCTGTCTCTTTTGATGAAGTTTTTGGTTGTTCTCTTGTTACATTAGTTTTTTTGTTGTTTTTTTTTTTTAAATTATGAGTGCTATAGGATGTAATTTTTTTAAGTACTACCACACTGTTTCCATTATTTCATTCCTTAAGATACTTCCAGTCATTTTATGAAATACCATTTCTTCAAGAGAGTACTTTCCAAACTTGTCAATTACTAATAGCAACCCTTTAAGTTGCACAAAATTTTACCTGCTACTCTGCAGTAATGGCAAAGCAAGCATTTTCAAGTTCAGTAGAAGAGTAAATTCTAAGTTAACCTAGTACATCAAGGTGAAAATTTTATTATTTTTCTCAATTTAAGGTACTGTCAAAGGAAAAGGGGAAAATAAGTAACTAGATAGAATCAGGTACTTTTGTGTCAAAAACTAGTACTTCATGTATTGTACAAGTACTAACCAGTTCATTTAAAGTTCTTGTTCTCAAAACTGATATATGTACAAGTCCTCTCAGAATTATGACTACAATTTGTATTTTTTTTCTGCCTCAGGTGACTATAGTAAGGCTAGAACAGATTCTTAAGGTAGCGTTATCCATCTGTGTAACTCATTTAATTAGATAACATACACTTGATGTGTCACTCAGCAAGGATATGATTTACTGTTTGGATAATCTCTAGCTTACCTTTAGCTTCTACCTTGTTCCTCAGTACAGAACCAGTGCTTTCTTACAGGTCTAGTTCAAGGAGTGGAGAGGACCTCATTTTAGCTCCTTTGCTCCTAGCATGTATCCCTGCATCTGTAGTTCCTTAAATGCTAGCTTTTACAGGAGGGGAATAATAATTATGTTAGAGAGACTTTATCCACAGCATCCTTCCTTTCCTTAGGTCAGTAGCAGTAGCTTAGAGGTACAAATAACTTGTTCACATCCACATCTTTGGTTTTTCAGTGCACTTGAAACAGCTTCAAATAAAACAAACAAAACCCACAACCAAACAGAAAAAAGTCCCAACAACCATTAAAGTATCAGAATTCCCTCTCTCCTTTTTCTGTACTCTGAAACTAATACAGGTTGAAAGGGAACATGTCCTGTTCAATTTCATCCCTCTAAAGATTTTCCCAATTCATCCTTGTAAGCAGCCTGAAATACAACAGCTAGCTTATCACTGAAGTGTAGGTACAACAAAAATTTAACAGCAGACTTTCCTCATGATTGAGTACTTGAGTAGGTATGACTAGTAATTTGTTCTCTAAATATATTTAGTATCAGGAAATTAAGATCTGTGAACAGCAAAACTAACCCCTGAAGATCAAAAAAATTAATGCAGGTTAAAAGCTTTTGGAGGTGGGTAAACAGTTGTAAATACAGTATGTAGAAGGGTCATTGCTTTGTGTACACTTCCTAAAATAACTATGTTATGCACACTATACTGCAGTGTTTGACTGGAGACTCACTGACAAACTCTAGTGTGTAAACAATATAAATAGAACTTCACCAACTACACCAAGATAAGCTATAACCAAATCTTCATGTTTATTAAATAAATTAAGGCCTGAATTTGCCTTCTAGTGAAACAGTGTAAGTATTTTAATATATTAAAACCTACCATTTCCCTGAAGATGAGCATAGCTGAGCTGAACTAGTGGCAAGATTTCACACGTCAACAGATTTTAAAATAAACAGTGTGTTAAATTTAAAAAGTTTTGATTTTTTCATCTGATATGGTTTCCCAGGATCACAATTTCCTGACAACAGCAACTTTAGAGAAAGTAAAAAATGAAACATCTTGACACATTTGTGCCAACAGTTCAAACTTTAGAAAAAAAAAAACCAAACCAACACAGCACTGTTTGTCTATACATACCTTGAAATTATTTTTATAACCTTTTTGCCATATGGTTCCTCTCATACAGACTTGCAATGCAAAAAAACTCCCAAATTAAATTAATTTTAAGTGTTAAAAGTATGAAAACTCTGAAATAAAATGATAAACAATACAATGTGAACTTTTATGCGCAGTGAAGTAACTTTTATTTCATAATAATCTACAAATATATGTACATTTTTAAGTCCTTTCATTTCATCTTCACACACATACTAAATTCATACAATTTAAAGTCAAGTATGTTCCCTTTCACAGCGATAAATCATTATGAGCTCACTTTGATACTGTCTGCAAAAAGCTGACATGATCTGGAAGATGAGATGTCAGCGATCTCTATTTGTCACTTTCTCTCTTTAGAACACGTATAAAGGCATCTCTTGGAACCTCAACATTACCAATTTTTCTCATCAACCTCTTGCCTTCTGCTTGCCTCCTTAAAAGCTTCATTCTTCTTGTAATGTCTCCACCATACTGTGGAAAAAAAAAAGAAATTACTAAGCCTAAACTACAACTGCAGCTACAGTATATTCCAACAAAACTCAAGGGTTTAAAATACTCAGAAAGGCTGGTTATATTTTGACAAAAAGATTATTTTATACTCCAAGTAGTTTGGCCTAAAGTCCACTAGTTAAAAAGAACAAGGAAGCAAAAAAAGCAATTAATTTGGACAACTGAGTGTTGAACCCTGTCACCTAAATATATACATTCCTGTAAGCCTGGCTGACACTAAACAACACATAAGCTCCAAATCCCCTTGGAACAGCCACAAGATGTCAGCTCAGATACACTGAGGCACCTTGACTAGCATTAGGTGCTTACATCTGGAAAAATGAACTAAGCCCTTGTACAGTGTTGAACAGACACCATCCCACAGCTGTGCTTAATGGAAGAGTTCTACTGCAGCTGTGAGAAAGGGGCACTTGTTTAGTACTTTCCAATATGTTCACTTAAGAGAGTTAAATCCAAGCAAATAAGAGGCATCACAGTTTTTCACTATCTTTGTTGAGTCCACAGTCAACTATTGCCCATTTAAAGCTTTTTTACAATATATTACTGCAAATCTAAGTAGAAGTTTAATCACAATCAAGTTTCAAATGAAGCACATTTGTATTTCCTTCTATAACCTGAAAACTAATTTAGGAAATGTGAAGTTACCTATATGCCTGTGTACAAACACACATTTACTGTGTGTCTACAACTATGAGAAAATGATGAGGAGATGGGAGTGAACAGACACACTCAAAAGTGTGTGACTGAAAAAGCCGTTACTTTATCTGATCTAATCTTCAAGCTGCAGCAAGACGTTACAAGAGTTGGATTTTAAAATAAAAGCTTAAAAATATATGTTAAAATTCCACAGACACTTAGGAGCACAAGCAGAATATGTCTTTGCTGGGTTTCTAGGAAGAGATGGGTCTATCATCTTAGCAAGACTCTTAAGGTTTACAAATGTCAGAAACACGAAGAAAAGAGGAAAAAAATACCTACGCATTTTGCCACAACATTTTTTCTGTAAGCTTTAAGCCTGCAAAATAAAATAACACATACACTTTAACATATTAGAACATCTGTATGTGAAGCTAAGTACTTCAGTTGTCAAAATGTTACTTGTTTTTCTACTAGTTTTTTAAGATGCTTTGGGATCATAACATTTTCTGGTTTTGTATACAAAAGGTGAAGTTTTAAACAGAAAATGTAATTCACAGTTTTCAATTCTAGAAACATCCCTTAGGGTGTATAATATGTACATAAAGAATCATGATCTTGCCTTTTTATCTCTAATTTCTGCTATGACTCACAGGAAATGTTCCATCCATGTGTATAAACATGTATTAACAAATTCTTACAGCACCTCTGCCTGAATTTTGACCTTTAATTATTTTACCACAATTTAAATCCTATTTAAACAGCAACAGAAAAACGTGATGAGAAACACAACATCAAGGAAATTGTTTGCTTTAAAGAAGCATGCGCTAGGAAAAAATTTTTGTGTTCAGCTGCAACATATTTCCTTTGGAACAGCACAAATCAGTTTTTTGCTGACTCTCACATCAAAGTATTCCACAGCTAGCTGATTTTTTTCAGTAGTAAGAAACTTTTTCCACTGCCAAAGAGGAAGTGGACACATGGGTATTGCTAGTTACACTTTATCCACTAAGTGCAATTCTGACCACAAGCAATCTAAAATAAAAAATGCAATTTCTTTGTATAAATTTAATTAAAAATGTTTAGTCAATAGTCACTGCTCAAATGTGGTTTTTTTCTTCAAGTGACATACACAAGAAAAATACAATTTTATAGCAAAATCAAAGTCCTGTAATGTATAAAAAAACAGGTAAGACTTTACAAGTCTGTGTTTTGCATATCTTAAAATATGGACAGTAAAAAAAGAAGGGGAATTAGAAGGGCTCCACTTACGTTTCTCTTGCAATGATTTTCTTGCCAATGGCAGCCTGGATGGCTATTTCAAACAACTGTCTAGGAATAGTCTCTTTTAAGCGTTCACACAGGAGTTTACCAGCAGCATGGGCTTTATCACTGAAAAAAAAGGTCAGCAATACTAAAAAGGTATCCATAGATCAAACTTTGATTGAAGAAAAGATTTTAGTAGAGGTTTTCCTCTTCTTAACTCGGAAGATAAACCGATCAGATCAAATTTTGCATCTAGTAAGTGGTCTCTGTATGTCACCTGTTTCACATGAACAGGTAGTAAAACTGTATTAACCTCTATATAACACCAAATAAACTATTTATAAAAACACCCTGATAATCCATCACACTGAAGATATTTTCAATACTGCCAGAGCATCAAGTGAAATTTTAAACTAGGTCAAGGAGAATTTTCATTGATCATAGGCCCAAGTGGTCAAAATATACGTATTACAGAATGCTTTCAAAGTCTAGTTTTATATCACAAGAAAAAAATAAATTAACATACTCTTGCCATCTGCTAATAAAAATTATCCAACTAGATTCAGCATTTGTGTATGCTTCAGTTTCGGAAAGAGAAAAAAACAAAAGGTCTAAAGAAGCTACTAACAGATACTTTCATAAGCCATTAGAAAGAAAAGGGTCTATTCTCTATAAAAATACCCTTACTTAGCAGACATTTTTTACCAACATCCATGTTTTCAGTAGTGACAATGTGACTCCTTGCTACCTGTATAGAGCAGTTTAAACATGAAGTACTTAAGTCATGTTCACTGAGCATTACAGTTTTAAGAGGTACATATATTTACTTGTACAGTAAGAACGGATGATGACTATCTTAATACTGAGCTTACAGTAATCTCTGTAATGCTTTCTCTATAAATGTAATTCAGCATAATTCTTACAGATGCAGTTTTTACAGTGGGAAGACAGAATACCTGCAACAAGAGCAGAATGAATGCAACTGTAAGTTTCAAAAAAATCCCAAAAACAATGGAAATCTAAAGCCAAAAGAAAGGTTGTCAGTTTAGTGACTTAAACAGTACAAGGCATGGGCTAAATTGACCAAAAAATACATGTTAAAGCAATAACTAACTTTTGCAAGGAGGCCTTCTCCATTTTGCATCTTTTCAGAGGAGAAGATGCACATAGATTTGCTAAGAACTGCATGCTTATGAGAAATGCATTAACTAGCAATTGTATGCAAGACAATTACTCCCCTTTAACCCCATGATCCTCCTTATAAGGTAAGGACTTTATTTTCCTACATCACCCTTCTGGAGTAATAGAATTCCAAGGATTTCAAGACTGCAGTTATGTAAAAAAATATGAAAATACACAAATATGCAGCAACAACAAATTAAGTATTTTAATAAGGAAAACCAAAAAATCCACAAAAGTTTATCTAGGCATTACTGGGAAGGGATGCTGAAGTTACAGAAGGAAGCTTTGTAAAAACGGTGAGGAGATAGGAGACAGACAGGAAACAGGAAAGGCATTACGCTCATCTCTAATGCCTGAGATACTCATAGAAATTGAAACATTTTAACAAAAAAAATTCAGAGGTAATTGCATCAGTAAATATTTACATTCTCCTGGTACTCTGTCTGAAAACAAGGTAATAACAAACTTCTATTGAACAGGAATTGCTGGGAGAACAAAATCATTTTTTGTCAGTATTAAGCACATGATTCATCTGGCATCACCCTAGATTAGTCTGTACTTAAATTTTTGCCGCCCTTTGGAAGATTGGCATTTTGGATTTCTTTCTTTTTCCCCACATTTTCCACAAAAATACGATATCCACTACTTAAGCTGAGAAAGAGTAAAAAAATGCTATTAATTATGATACGTATTTCCTAATTTTCATACAACAAAATGCTTCTCTTGTTCAGTGGTAATAAAGGTGATCACATGAAAAAGTCTTCAATGCTCATACACATCTGTCATATTAAGGGTAACACATATACCTAGAGTCATTTAGGATCATATAATCATTCAGGTCAGAAAAGGCCTTAAGTCACCAAGTCTTATTAATAGGCAATGTTTTCACTGATTAGTAACAGGAAGTCTTATTTCTTTTGCATAAGGAATCCAGTCAACCTACCGGTGTATGATAGTTGCCAGTTCTTCAACTGGATTGCCATTTAGAAGAATATCCATTTTGACTAAGTCTGCTGATTGGTAACCTGCATCTTCATAATCAAAACTGAAAGAAAAAAGGCAGTTCAAAAATTAGTCATGATACTGTATAAATTACATTTTGCATTATTTGTTCAATAAATTTTATAGACACATTTCTTAGTAAAACACTTGAACTTTTAAATAAAATGGGAATACAGGTTTTAATAGTCTCTCAATACACCTTCAGACTAGAAATGTACTGCACATAATGTCCCCTCCAATGCAGAAAGATGTCATCTTGACTTCAAGGATGCCTTTCCAATCAAATAAGCAATTACAAACCTGCATGCTTAAAGAACCCTTCAGCAAAGCCTTAGAACAGTCGATGTCCTGAATGTCACAGGGATCAAAAACTAATCCAGGACTGTCTTCATACTCTCATTTGATAAGCTTTTTATGTGACTCCTATTATCACTGTCTCTGACAACTAAGTTTTTCACTTAGTTTCCAAACCAGATTTCTTCTTTGGTAGGTGTGGGCCTTGATGTCTGTGTGTTAGTTTGCAAAATTTCTTAAAATGCAAGAGCTGCAGAATTGATGTATGCAATAGGTCAAGAGATAGATAGACAGACAGACAGACAGATCAACTGATCGATCGATCTTGTGTGTAAGTATAATTGTGGAGGATCATTAATATCACTGTAATTGGGTCAAGTCTAAAAATACCAGAAAAGGGAGGGAAAAATCCTTTGAGATTTTTTCAAAGTACTTCTATCTTAGCTGGCTTATTAACCATAGATGTGTGAACAAATCCACATAACAGAAATATNTATGTATATGTATATGTATATGTATATATAAAATATTTGGGCAAAACATGTCTTACTTGCATTTTTAAGACATAATTAAAGAAAACATAAAGCTAATTCAGTCCTTCAATAAAATTCATTTTTATATTTATAAAAGACATAATGTAATTAGGTATACCAGTTCCTATTGTGTAACGTATCTCATTAATGACGTCTCAAAATACCAGGTTTGTGAGAGCTA